>JAAGNO010009664.1:0-39420 GCA_033439905.1 Ceryle rudis | reverse complement strand
TGGTGAAAGCTTTACCACTTAGGATAAAAACACTCTGGACATCTTAGTATCATGGTGGTTGGCATGATAGTACTCAAACTAATTTTCCACTGAGTGGGCATAAGCAACATGGTCAGTTATCTGTGGCCTGCAGACTGTTGTGGAAGATGCTGCATTCTGAGTGTGTTCTTGGTCCTTGGCCAGATCCTTAGTGTGGATGCAGCTGGAGGTTGTGGGAGCTGGCT
The DNA here is from genome assembly GCA_033439905.1 of Ceryle rudis. Lineage (NCBI taxonomy): Eukaryota > Metazoa > Chordata > Aves > Coraciiformes > Cerylidae > Ceryle > Ceryle rudis. The sequence continues at coordinate 39,196 of JAAGNO010009664.1, read as the reverse complement.
GTCCTCTCCAAGAACTAGTTGTGAAGGAGAAGTGGTTGGAGGTTGTAAATGCCATAAAACAATAAAGAGTTAGGATTATGCCAGTCCTTCCAGATTGTTGCTTGATGACCAGCAACTCCCTTTCTTCACCCCAGCAGATGAACCTGCTGTTGTAGCAGAACTCTTTATGCATCTGAATTTCTTAGTTTGATAAATGCTTCTGCAGTGCTTGAGGCACACGTGCCAAAAAATGTCTTCTTCAGGTTGACAGGATGGGAGTATTTGGTTATGGAACTTCAGAGACATAAAACTCCCTCCAGTCTCCTCATAATACAGTCTGTGGTCTAGAATGTGTGCTTAAACGCAAGCAGATACAGGAAAGACACAATATCAACACCCCATCTGGTATGGGTACTGAGCACATGATTAAATTATGCTGCAGTGCAGAGTCAAATTTACCAATGGGATACTAAAAGACTGAAGTTCACAGCTTCTTGTTGAATAATCAGTATGATTTAGCACCCACTGAAGCAAATAGAGGAGCATCAGTTTCACTAACACAACATAGTGCCTTAGCTCTGCTTCATTAGTGTAATCCTCTTCCTTTTTTAAAAGTTGAAATACCGTCTATCCAAAAATTCACTATATTGTAATTGAAAAGGGAAGTTCTTATAAGTAGACATATAGAAAGTAAGCTACTGAGGACATGTATGGCTGTATGTTTTCTTATGGAACTGTGAGCATTACGTATTTTGGGGTACCAAGCCACAGTCGCCTTACCAGCATAATGGACAGAAGTCTTTGTTCTTATGTGATGGAATAGTTAGGGTTTGCTCTACAACATTTCAGTCTTTCCTGTGTGCTGTAGCAATCCTCACAAACTGGTGGCTGGCTGCTTGCCCAGATGATATTTCTTCTGGAAATGCTTGGGGCGCCAGCAGTCCTTGTTAGGCTCTTGCCCAGTACTGATAGTAGCTGTAGTACTGGGCTGACCTGGGTGGGTTTGTGGTGATCCATTTGCTTTACTAGCCAGTCATGATTCTTCAGGAATTGACTGGTGCTTTAGCTGCTGTCAGTGTGTGTCTGTCAGCTGTCCCAAGACTTTGTTATGTATTCTTTGTAATATTAGTATTTTCTTTACTATTTTAAAAATAGATAATGGAGGTCTTATTTATTTATTCAGACTTTATTTTTTTTCAGTCTTTATTTTACAGCGTATTCATATAATCTGATTTCTAAATTGTAAATGTAGAAGCTCAGATTTCAGCTTCAGTCAGTGCTGTTTCTTAAGAGCAATTCTAAGTGCCCATGTGAAATGCCCACCTTTCTCCTTCCTGGAGGAATATTCCCCCTATTCCACCTCCCACATTCCCTACATTCCTGAAGACATTTAAACACCTTGTGATCTCTATCCATGTTTAGTATAATCCTGCTTCACTTTGAGCATGAGCTTGAGCTCTTTGAATTTAGTTATATTCTTAAGGTTATGGTCTTAAATACCTCCCTGACAAAGATGATTTCTTGGAACTGGCCACAGAGCTGAAGTTAAATCTAACGCACCTTAGGTGGGTCATGCAATTTACCTGGATAGGAAGGTGAAGGATCTGCTCACAATGAATACAGCAGGAGAAGACAAACATGCTTACATAACTATGCTATTTTTCCTTTTAGACACCCATCTCCTACTTTTATATGGATTAACAATTCAGTTTTGTTTCCATTTTATCTGTTTTTTGGATTACACTGGTTTGTGTTGTAGCAAACCAGCAGAACTCAAGGTAGCACAATATTGTCTTCAAGGTCTGGTCAGGTCGAGTGCCTGACGGTTAAAACAGATGCCTGCTGCAAATAATTCCAGTAATTCTTGTTTGTATGCTAAGTTCTTAGCATTTACATTATGATTGGGTTCCATCCGTTTTTAGTGGATTAATATTTGGCATATATAATCTCTTCATTTGGGAACATTTTCCTTTTAAATAAAAACAAAGTCAACCCAAAGTTGCCATCTGCTTTTTATGTAATGGCAAAACCCACTGCGGAATTCTTGCTTTTTGGACCGTTAGAACTATAATACAGTGGCAGAAGAAATGCAGATAATTCCTGTGACACAGAACAAAACAAAATTTAAAAGTCATTATCTTTAAGAAGACAGCAGACCTTCCTCTGCAGATGATTGGAGTAGGATCTGCATTAACCCACATGGTCTTTTGAATTCATCTGGTGTCTCTACATGTTTAAACCAAGCATGTATGTAAATTTTAACACAGTCAGAGCCTGACTGCACATCTATATGCACACAGATGATATAAAAGACCTGGAGCAATTTTGATGCCTAATATTCAAGCATATCCATATATTTTCACAGGACAGAGACTGGGCTTCATAAACCATTCTCTGGTTGCAGAGATGTTGCCTTTTAAAAGTTCTAGTCTGAAACAGAGAACGTAAACACAATGATTCAGCCTCTAACTGGAGTAAAGTATCCTCATTGCTGTCCTTAAAAGAGACTCTGTCATCAGTAAGTACTTTTTTTTTTTTTTTTTTTAATTTGCATCTTCTGTGCATGGATCATCTCACCTACATTTTATCTGAGAGCAAAGTCATTTCCTGCATCATACAGGTGGACACCATCTGGACAGAATATCCTCAGGCAATCAAGACTGGTATCTTTGTGGTATGCTGTAGGCTTTTGGATAAAGGATAGGTATTTCCTTATGTCCTATTTGACCTTGTGTTGCATTGTCCTCATTGTAGTAGTACCTCAGCTGTACTACTCTCTTTGACCACACAAGAACTAATTTTCCAACCAGAATATTAAACTATGTACATCCAACAAAATGTGCCTAATGCCTCCTTCTACTTTCCATTTTGAAAGATCCAAATATAGTAACTAATTTTGATAAGGGCATAATTATTTTCTGGGGTAAGCAGAACATCTCTTTTGAAAAGTCTGATCCTCTTCATCTTCCAAAGGTCTGTCCCTCAAAAAATGCTATTATCTTACTTAGCTGCCAGCTCACTTCTGCCTTGTGGTATGGCAAGGTGTTCTAGTAGTCTCTGAGAATTTAACAGTGTAGACTCCTGCAAATGGCAAGACATTCCCACATTTTGAGTTATTCCATCTTTACCTTTAGCTACAGATGGTTGGAAAGTGGTGTGGTGTTTTTGTTGTTGTTGTTGCTTGTTTGGTTTTTTTTTTTTTTGAATCAGCCGGAATTCCAGCTGGTGCATGGAGCAGGACCTTTCCTCCACAGATCACACTAGTATTTTATTTGACCTACTTCTGAGCACTTCTTATTAATGGTGACTGTTGCTTTGTAAGCAGGTCATGCCATTACTTAATTGCACTCTAGGACATTTCTCATACTGGGTCTGATTAAAATAGAATCAGGGAGCAGGTCTTCAGTCCTGTAGGGGGTTGCACAACCTTGTGTTTGCTTCCTGTGAATAGCTCTGATGTGCGTACCCTCTTTTTAGATCACCTTTTCCCTCTATTCCTTTCCTTCTTCCAAAGTTTCAGTAAGTTCTTTAACAAATCACATCTGGCTTCTTTAGCCGCTTTATCTGTGTGTGTTTTAAATTCATCTTTGTTTGCAGAGTCTTGACACAGCGGGTTCCCAGTTTTAATAGTCTGCAAAATGAAAGGCCCACATTTCACATGCTATTTTCAGCACCGTTCTATTAAACTGTAACATTGAAAAGAAGAGTGTCCTCTTCAAGTACTGAGGAGCACATTGCTTCCTCATACCTAAATCACAGTCTCTTCTATAGATCTTCTGAGTTATTCCCAGGTCTCAGAATGTCTGGTACTTTCTTCAGTTCCGGGGTTCCTGGGGTTGTATATGTGAATCTCAGCATTACTTTTTTTCCTTTTTCTTCTAAGTAACTATTTTCTGTTTAAAGTTGAGTATTTTTAAGGAAGAATTTCCCTTGAGGAAAAGGCAGAGCAATGCAAGTTGTGTTTCTTGACGTCTGAGAAATCACCAGGCCAGTGAAAATTATCCCAAGTATGTTGTTTTGAAGGTGTCGTTTTACAGTACAGATAAGTCTCAACACCTCACTGCTGCTGAGAGGGGTAATCCTGTCCCCTTGGCAGCTCCCTGGTCCGTGTTCCCATTCCTCCCCTGCTCTGGCACCTTGCTTTTCTTGCTCCATGTTAACCCAGTGGGTGAGTGGCCAAACCAGTGAACTGCTGCCTGCTAATTTAGCTGCTTGAACTGGTTCTCTGTAGGGTGGGATGGACATTTTCATAGGCAAAGGGATGAAAGTGGGAATGCCCTCAGCTGGGCTCATGGAGAAAAGTGAGATTGTTCCTTTGGTAGCAGACTCAAGCTGTATTATAAAACCACATCCTTATAATTTTGAAAAGGGTCTATTTAAGGGAGCTTGACTTGTGCCTTTGAGCATCAAAAGTTGGTATTGCAGCTTTGTGCAAACGTACTGATCTGCTGTGTGGATGACGGCTTTCAACTTTGTAGGTCTGCTTGGAAATTTTTTTTTTTTTTTTTTTTTTTTTTTTGGTACTTTGCAATAAAATTCCAGCTCCCTTGGAGGAGATTGTTATGGGATCAGAGAGAGGAGAGGAGTGGAGTTTGTTGCCATAGGGAGAAGAGTCATTCTGGTGGAAGGGAGGGTGAGAGAAGCACAAGGAGGGAAACACAAGTTGCTGAATGGTAAAAGCAAAGCAAGGGATGAAGATCTCTCCTGTCTTGTGTGTCCTCCTGAGAGAATTTGTCCACTGTGTTAGGTGGGCTGGCAGTCCATCAAGTTGGGGAGGTTCAGTCACTGAACATGGTAACTTCAGTATCATTTTAGCCTCGCTAATTCCACAGGGAGAACCTGCCCTGACCACTAATTTATATGCTTCCTTTGCTTTTTTTACCCCCCTTCATGTCTCTTGTAATACCATACTGATCTGTTTGTTTTCCAAAACTTTGCCTTGCTAAAAAGTCTCATCTGTACAACTCTTTGGTCTTGGTATCCTAAGTGTGTTACAGTTATCAGCATTCCCTTCAGGTTTATATTCTTTCTTATTCCCTTTATATTGATTTATGTCAGATTTAGTATTTTGCCTCTTTATTGCTGCACTTGTGACCTTTATCTTCAAAATAAATACAATTCATTCTTCACTAGTGCAGCTCTCCATGGGGAATTCAGATGTTGAAATTTCCCAGGGTCTGTGGTACTTTCTGACTTTTACATCTGCAAAATACAATATTATCACCTTTCTTTTGATATGGTGAGCTGTAAGCGAAGCTACTTTAGCTTCCTTTCTACTGGCGTCTCATTTAACTTTTCCTGTAACTGCCGTCCCTCTGTATTTCATTATATGGTCAGACCACTTTTTTTTCCAGCATTTAAACTCTAGCCCAGTGGATCTCAGGGGCAGATTACAATCTATTTTCTACTGAAATTAAGCATGAAACCTACTAATCCTGTAATGACAAAGTTGGTGAACATCAGGGCTGTCTTTGTGGATGAGAAGAGCTCCTTCTACCTCTAAGTAGATAAAGCTAATTTAATGTATTTAAGTTATTTCTCTTCACTAGGTATATTGACTATAGGTAGCTGCTGTTACTGCCAGAACAACGAAGGGGAACTATTTCTACAAGATTTTGAAGCAAGAAAACCAGAAGGAAATACTTGGCATATGGTCACCATTTAAACTGGTCTTTAAAAGACATAGAAGCACAGTATCTTTCTGAGGTTTTAGGATGGGACAGTGCTACATCTTGAAGTAGGCCCTGGGTCTTTAAGCCTTTATTAATGTGTTCTCTGATTTACTACCACTGTAAGAATAACAAAGGTTACATGTGGAGAAGAACCTGCATGGCTAACTAGCTGGTTGGCCAGCAGCTCCTCCTGACCTCATTTCTTTTACCCCATCGCTTACAGTACTTACAAGAAGCAGTCCATGAAAGGCAGGAGTGGTGGAATTCTGTATCCAATAGAGCATGTTTCTACAGAAGCCCCGAGTGTGGATCTCTCAGCCTGCTATTGCCCCTCTTTCATGCCTGCCTTCTCCTTCCATGTCCTGTGGGCCGCTGCAGCAGTTTCCAGCATGTCCAGTAAAAGTTCTGGGCTAGTATTAGCTCCCTTAGGCAAACTCATCCCAAGTCACACCCAGAAGGACAGGAACTGCAGATTCAGTGCTACTTTGCACAGTTTAGCTTGTAGGAGGAATTTCGTTTTCAAGTTGTGCTTCTGAACATGTGTTTTTTGGCACAATATAATGATTACTGCACAGTATAGGATGGAGAAAGTCAAAATAGTACAGCAAGTCCAACAGGAAGAAAAGCCTTATTTTCCTGGGAGTAAAACTGTATCAAGAGTTAAACACAGTAATAAACCATTTAAATTTCAATACAAATAGCATAAAATGATAGAATTTAGAAGGGAAGCGGAGAAAGCACAGATTTTACTCCAAAGAGTTGCTAATTTTGCTGATATTTCAACCCATGTGCAAAAGACAGAACCAACATCCCATACCTGCCTTAAGCATGTTTTCCCATGGGCAAGGGTGTGGCTCCCAAGGCTAATTCAAGGGTGAGTATCCATGGCCATTACTTCAGTTGAAGGACAGACCTGTTTACAGGATGCACCCTGTAGTTTGGAAGTGGAAAAAGAGCCTGCAGAAAATGCAGTGATTAACTAAGGATAGGTGGCAGCACAGGCTGTGGTTACTATTTTAATAGTCATTTTATTTGTTTTAAATCATGGCTTTTGGGTAAATCATGTTCATCCAGCTCATATGCAGAAGACTATACTTTTTGATTCTTCAGAGTGTTAAAATTACTAGGCTTTTTTCTTTCCCTAAGTAGAGGAGCTGTGGAAGGAATGTGAGAGATGTTGTTTGGAAAGCATTCTGCAAACCAGAATGTATTTAAAAAACAGTCTCTGGGAAATAAATCACTACCTGATGATGAAGATGGCTGAGCTGGGCCAAGAGTCTTTCACGTGCCAACACTTGCTCATGTGACAGGAGTTATATTGAAAACTGGCAGGCTTTGAAGCTTGCAAGGCTGAAAATATCTAAAAATTTTAATCTACTTAAAATAATAGCTAAATAAAATTAGGGTTTTGAAACTTTTGAAAACATCTCACCGTAGAGCAGTGTGAAATTTCCTAAGGTCAAAATCTTTTACCTATTGAGAACAAAAAACTTCCAAAACCCAGGAGCGCAAATTTACACCACATCAGTTCAATACTAATAAAGACCTTAGGGATAAAGAAGTTTTAGGGAGGAATTTGCATTGACTTCAGATTTATAACAAAGCCTGAAATCAGAGTTTCCTAGTAGTTTTAGGTTTCATTGTGAAAATGGCAGATCCACCATTCATCATTAAAACAAAATATTTAATCCCCAAAGAAAGGCCAGAGGTGTCTATCAATATGACATTTGTTTGCGAAGTTATGGCACGGTAAGGCTGACATAAGTAAGTATAAAAATGTGATTAATCAAAGGATGATTTACCACTCTGAAAGAGGAATATGAAGCTCAGTCTGGTTAAGTAATAGGCAAGCAAAGACAGACAAGACAATTTACAGGACGTTTTGAATTGATTTAAACTCCTCAGTGGGAAAAGGTAATGAATTCACTCTGAAAATAAAGTTCACTGTAGTCAAATTAAGACCAAGAGTAATTGAACACATCTTATAAGATAGAATAAAAATGCTGAACCTGTGAAAATATAGTATAATATTGCATTTGTTGAAACAAGAGGATCAGAAGAAATAGATCTATGTCAGTTTCTATGTTGTGGTCCAGCATCATTTTGCATAAAGGCCTGTGAGGTCCCATGGCAAGTTTCAAAAGCTTCCAAAGCTGTTGAACTAGTGAGTTTAGTTTCACTGGCTTTGTTTGGCTTTGTATGGGCAGGTTGAATATCAAAGAATGTGGGACAAAAAGCAGGCCATGGAGTATACCACATCATGACCTTGTATTTCACCTTGTTCTCTGTCCCCTGGTACAATGGTGATGGTGAGGGAGGTGAGTACAAGAGGCAGCTTTTCCCACTGCTGTTTATATCCCTATCCTGGATGGAACAGGAGAGAACTGTGTGCTCCTAGAACTGAAATAGCTCTGCTATACCTTCTTCCCTTTCTCCCTCACACCACATCCCCGCCACAGAAGAGGTGATGTATTAAGCAAGGGGGAGGGATCAGAAGGAACTCTTCTCTTGTCCATGCCAGAAGGATGAGGCAATTCCAGCTGCCTTGAATTTGCAGGCTCATTCTGACAGCTCTTCTGTCTCTTTCTTCTTATGAAGATGAGACCAGACTGGAGAAAGATTTTCCTGTTTACTGAGCTTCTCTCTCTTTGCTTCTGCACTGCTGGAGGTGTGATGGTGGGAAGAGCTTTCTCTGCCTGAGATTAGTAGCTCTGACCTCAATAAAACTAGCATCACTTGCAGAAAGACCCCAAAATGCCAAATCTGCTCCCCCTGCAACCAAAAAAACTCAAATCATGAGAGAGAGCAATATGAGAAAAACCTTAATTGCACATCTGTTCAACAGGCTTTTGTGTTAACTCAGCAACAGCTAATTGAAACTCCTGGATCATAAATATGCTTCTAGCCAAACTGGAGTTTACTTTATCTGATGCCATCTTCTTTCAACTCTCCATTACCCTCTGAGATTCTGGTGGTCAGGGTTCCAACAATCTGTCACTAGAGAGGAAAATTAGAAGTTGGGTCTATTCAATTATAATGAGCCAAATCTCTGCTAATCTGCATCATTGTGTCTCTGGATTTCTGGGAGTTCTGTCACTTTGTATTAGCTGAGGACCTGGCCTTATGTAATTAGATGTTTTCACACTCTTCTAGTGACATGCCCTCCTCTGACAGTCTGATTGCAGGCTCAGGCTACCATGGTTTGCAGAATAGATACGCTCGTTTTTGGGAGGCAGCAGGACACACAGGATCTGTGCATGTGTGCATGATATTAATGTGAGATTTCCTTAAGCAATGTGTTCCGGATTTGTTTACATACTTGGAAATAATGAAATGCATCGGAAGAGGAGACCAGGGATCCCAGAGTCTTTGAAGGTTCTCAGAGTCCGAATGGGCAGATGGGTTAAAGACACAGATGCGAGCAGTGCTTGTTGTAATGCAAAAGTTTGGGCTCACTGAAGGCCTCATAGCTTCCTATCTCTGAATTATCATTCTAACATAATTTTTTGTGACATTTTCATGTTATTATGCAAGCCTATAGAAACCATGACACTACTGGCAAAACTGTTGAATAAATATGATAGTAAGGTGAAATTCATCTGTGATGGATATACTTAGGTCTTTGAAGGGTTCAGCTGCTTCTGGCAATTTTATGTTCCTTGGGGGTTATTCAAAGAGGTGTTTGCTTTGACTTGTGGATTTAAGAAATGTTTCTGCCTAGGTAATGTTTTTGTAGTGCACTTCCTTCCAGAATGAACGCCATGCAGTCTTTAACCCAAGGCTATAGTTTTGGAATATTGAATCACTGTTTGCAAGTCCTACAGTATGTTCTCACTATTCCACTGTGGGGAACTGTTGGGTTTTTTCTTTTCTCTTTTAATTTTACATTTATTTGTATTAACACCACTTTTCACTAGCATCAGAGACCTATTGGGTCAAATTTAATGCCTTATATATCTCTTCTGCAATACTAAGTCTGTTGCTTTGACTTAATACAATATTGACATTTGCAATAAGTCTACCAAATCCTTAAGTTTAAATTTAATTTTGTTGTTAGAACATCACATTCTTAACTAAAAAAGACAGTCACAGGCAAAACCTCATATATGGAGGCTCTATAGTGACCTATATGCTACTGGTGACAAATGTGAGATGCTTTAAAATATCCTTTGAAAGAACAATGAAGTTAGACTGATTCCATCTGTGGAAAGTTCTGATCTTTTGTAGGCTGCTTTATGGAGGAGTTGTTAGCACTCAGAGGGGACAACTGAACATGGACTGGATATTGCTGGAACATTTTATCAAACTTGAAACTCAGAGAAGTTGTGAAATTGCCTTGGGATGCTTCAGTAGAGTTGCACTTTTGGCTACTTCTAATTAGTAGAAGGTGACCTTACAGCTTTGCCGTGCTGCTGCAGTGTCACGAGGGAGCAGAACACAGTGACAAAAACACACATTGAGCATCTTGTCATAAACCTGCCCATTTGAATCTGTACTACCTTGCCAGCCTTTTGTCCAGCCTTTTAAAAAAGCACTAAACAGAGTTCTGTTAAACTTCAGGATTATTTGCTGAACCATCCTGTGATTATTGCTGGGGGGTGTTCTGTCATACTAATCAGAAAAATATCTATCACCTCTTCCATTGGCCATAGGAGGAGTGCAGGTGTCCTGGTTTGTTATAGAGAGTCCTGTTGCTATTCAGCTGCTGGTCTCCATAAGGTTCTTTAGCATCTCTGCAAGCTGGCCCTGTCCATGTTTCCCTTGTAAAATGGGGGCAATGGGGGCAAAGCAGAGAGACCGAAGTGGGCAGGCAGCTACCTTTGCTCCAAATACTTCAGGTATTGATTATAGCTCAAATATCACTAAGAACCTGGCTTGGTCCCTAATTAAAGAGATTTTATTTTTTCTTCCCAAACCTCTTCCTTATCTGATGCATTTGGACACAGCTTCAGAGGGAAGCTACAGAGAACAATAAGGTTGATTCTGGGAATATACTTACTCTCTGAAGGTAACCAAAATATAATATCTCAGGTAATCAACTATACTATCTATGATTTTTTGTGCTTCTTGAAACATGAAAGCACTAGGCAGTGCCAGAGAGCAGCATGGTGCACTGGCTACATTAGCCCAAATCCTTGTGTTTTCCAGGCAGCTTTCTCCTTATGATGATGTCCTCTCCAAAGTTGGTTCTAGGTGATGGTCGAGCCTGTGGGTTCTCACCTTCACAGAGCCAAGGACCTCCTTAGCATCGCTCTTTTGCCAAGGAATGTGGAGCAAATGGCCATGTTTGAAATGGCTGCCAAGAGGTGGTTAATGTGTTCCACCACAGTTAACGGGTTTGAATTCCAAAGCTACACAGATTGTTTGAAAGTCTACCTCCTCATGGGCTGCTGCTGGGCTAGTGGGCAGCACTGCTCTCCTTTTCACCAGCTGGAAATACTTCCTTCACTAGAGAAAAATGCATTGTGGTTCCTGTGGAGAACTGCAGTGCTCAGAGCAGCAAGATGCCTATGTCTATGTGTGTTTTGGAGGAGAGGAAGGGATGAGTTAGAAAAAAAGGCCAAAGGAAAGAGCAGTTTGAGACATCTGATCAGTGTCAGCAGGGCAAGATGCTGAACCCTGGCACTGGAGTGCTGAGGTGAACTTGGCTGTGCACAATAAAATCCTTGTTCAGTGAATTTTCTCCTTTAAAAAGTACCTCCAGAAGGGAAAATGAAGCAAGAGTTTATGTCCCCATTTATCCCTAGGGCTAGCCTTCAAGGCAGGGCTGGAATACTGACTCCATTTGAGGGCAACCTGAGCTTCTTGCGCTCAGAAACATGTGATGGTATGAGGTGACTCAGGGCTGCCCAGAGGCACTGGGCATATGGAAGCAGAGAGCTGGAGACACGTACACACATCACCAGCATGTCCCATGTCCTGAAGGACAGTCCCCTCCAGAGCTGCTGTGATTGACTCCATGGGAAAGGTTCACAGCTCCAGCCCAGAAGGGTCTGAAGCACCTCATCCTCATCTTGACTTTTCTTACTTCTCTATTAATGTTCTGCCAAATCTGTTTTCAGGGAAAGTTGTCTCCCAGTCTGCTGTGCTGCCAGACTGGACTAATGTGAAATAAAAACCAGCCCAAACCAACAGCACAGGTTTGGTTCTTTTGCTTGGGCTTTTATGAATTTAAAAAAGTATTCTGTGGCTCTGCTGCTGAGTCAGCACTGGTGGGATGTGATTTCTGTGGTCAAACTTCGCAAAAAGCTTCGATGTTGATTGTGCCGGTCAGTTAAAGAATGCTGCTACTTAAGAAATGGTGCAGAGGCTTTGTGTGGCTTGGCTGGTATTGCCAAAATGGGCCAAAAATTATCAGAAGGTTTAATATCTCTGTTTACATAGTATCATTTTACCTGCTTTGTGGTTCATTAATTTCTGCAGTGACCAGGGTATAGTTGCAGAGCACAAAGCCTCCCCTCTCTGTAGGGTAAAAATAGCTGGTGCTCTCTTCTGCTAATTTGATGAAAATGGTTGCGGAAATTTGGCTGTCTGACATAAAACAGTGACTCCTCCACCAAGCAGAGATTTCTTCAGTTAGGTACTGGCTGTCTGAATGCTGCTTGGTCAGGTCTGGAAGTTGTCTGGCCAGACATCATGATGGTGGAGTTTTCTTCAGAGCAGCCCAAGAGATAGCTGTGTTGGCTCAACCAACATGGTGCCAGAGAAACAACACGTGCCTGTGGGCAGGACCTTTTAAATACAGTTCTGTTGTCAAATCTGTCTTCCTTCAGGGTGAACCCTTGTGTGCTTACACAAAGTTGGAGCCACAGGAACAGCTTCAGGAAGATGTAACCTTTTGCTGTGCTGATCACGGGAGGTTTCTCATGGTGAAGTGCTGCATACATTTAGATGCCTTCTGATGCTTTAATCGGACTGGAAAAAAAGGGCCATCCAGCTGTTTTGATGAGACATTCAATAATGACATTTATTTTAAAGCGAGTAAAAAACTTTAGGAAGGTTTTAAGATTGTATTTTAATTTGTAAGATGGGTGTATCTATTCTTTTTGTAAGGATGTTTTGTTTGATTCTGGTACTAATTCAGGAGTTGAGCAAAAGCCCATTAACGTAAATGAAAAGAGTTTTATTGACTTTGATGGGATTTGTATCATGCTGCACTAGTTAAATAATAAAGTATCCATTAGCAACAAACAGGAGAGAGGAGAGCCAAATACTGTTGTGACAAACCTTGTGAAGTTGAGTGAACTGCAGCCAAAGTCCCAATATCTTTACAGATGAGCTTTTTTATATTTCTCTGCCTCGGTCCTTTTGAAATAGCTACAACTGTGGATTATTAAGAGAACTAAATTTATAAAGTTCCTTACATTTCTCTTGCCTATTTACAAGTTTCTCTAGACACATTTATTTGGTGAAGGTAATAATAAGAAAAAAATGGGAAGTGAGGTGTAACAGAAGTAAAATAGAGGCTTTAAACAATATTGGAGTCAGGTGGTAATAATTTACACTTATATTGCTTGAATATTCTTATAAGGTTTTTAAGGAACACAGAGTTTCTAAATTCCAAAGAAAAGAGAAACAGTTTTTCAGTGCTACTGTTGCTGTAAGTACAAGGTAAGGGGAAAAGTTAATATACTAAACATCTGGAAAGTCTACTTAAAAAGTGGGTTACATTTAAAAAAATAATAATTTTTTAAATAGGCTATTATGGAACTAGCACAGAATCAATCTTGTACAGACAGGTTAAAATACAGTAATAAATGAATTTATGTGTGCTGCTTGGTGGATGCAGAAATGATCTGACATTTAAAACTCAGAAATGTTATTACCAGTTCCTTTTGCTGTGACCTATTTTGCCTGGGTGGCAGCAGTAGCCCTTAAATTCAGTAGCCTACAGCACTGCTGAGACACTGAGCACAGCACTCACAAAAAGCACTTACACGAGTTTCTTTGTGACAGTGGGATGGTTAGAAAAAAACCCTGCACTTTCAACAGGTCAGATGTGTTGGAATTTAACTGTAATCATATAAGCTGAAGTTCCGAGGAGACCGGATGTCCATCTGTGTTTGGATGTCAGTTCTTCTGAGAAATTGTCTAAAAACATCCTTCTGGCATCATTTGCCTGCCGATGCCTTTAAGAGGAAGGTTAATGCTCTCATGCCAGTTCACAAGGTTACTTCCATTTCAGATGTTTGTCTTCAGGCTTGCTAGTGTCTACCAAACACCCTTCCTCTTAGCAAAAAAAGAGTTTTTCCCCACCTTTGCTGCTCAGCTATTTATGAATATTGTCTGCAAGTTGTTTTAACTTTTTGTTTAAGTTATCAAGAGAAAATATTGATGATGACACCATGATACCATGATGCCATCTTCTGTGTTTGTAAGCATATATTAGCCTCCTATTGGAGGCTAATAACCCTCCTATTGGAGGCTAATATATCTCCAGACTGGAAATATTTAAGCTATTGAAGATTTGTAGATTTGTCACTTCTGTTGTAGCCAAAAATCAGTAACAAATACGTACCCTAGTAAAATGAAATTTCCTAGAATACTCAAAATAGGAAAGGATGATGGAATCAGTTTCAGGCTTAACAACTCAAACTTTCTTCTGTGCTTCCAAAAATAAAGTGTCTGAAGTAGAACCCCCTTTTCAAAATCTTTCCTTTCAAATCCAGTGGTTATTCAAGAGAAATTTTCCAGAAGAAAAAAAATTACTCCAGTTGTATGTTTTATGTGAGAAAGTATAATTAGATTTTTTTTCTTATGAGGAAGTGGGTATGTGGGAATTGCATCTTAAAATCAAACTTTTGATGGAGCTTGTAGAGTGAAGCTGTTGTTTGGGGAATTTAAAATTGTTCTTTTGCTTGTTGAGAGGGCAGGGAAATGAAGCAGAGGGGATTGTCATTGAAGGATGCGCTGCACAGAGAAACCCCAGAGAGGCAGGCGTCATCTTGCAACAGTGAGAGGGTATATAAGGGGGGTTTATAGAGCAACTAAGAGCTGTTTGGCTGTTCAGGGATGCAACTCTGCACATTTCTGATCAATTCTATTCCTATATTAGTTGTGTTGGGCAATGTGGGTACACAGATAAGTAGGGTTACAGGAGAGTTACAGGATTAACTCATCAAAGACTGTGACTGTCCATTAAAATGATTTCATGAAGTATAAAAGGAAAATTAAATGGTTACTCCAGCACATGGGAATATAGATGTGGATTTGCTGTATATGGACTGCAAAAGAAAGTCTTTCCATATAAAATTATTTTTCTTCTGAGGCAAGGGAAGCAATCCAAAATACAGTGTAAATGCTTTCATCGCATTTAACTTCATTGTTTCTAAATTAAAATATTTCTATCTGAGAACAAATGACAAACTATTTTTTCCCCACCCAAAACCTAATTTGGCAACTGTTGGTCCAAGTTTTATTTCTTTTTTTAATGTAAAATGTTGCCTTATGTTCCAGGCAATACAACGTGTGTTTCCATAGCAACCTTTTCTTGTGTCCTGAACTTGTCAGCATCAACATGTGACATTTTAAAAGATAAGAGTATTTAGACATACTGCTACCTCTTTGGACCTGCGTGAGACTTGCCAAAAACTGGGTTCCTGCAGATAGTTGAAGTTAGGGAAAGGTGATGGAGTCAGATATCTTTCATACCTCCTGCTTGTTTACAAAGAGTATTAGAAGTCCTGTTTCACTGAACTCAAAATACATCAAGCAATGGGACAGATTCCCGCTCCCAGCTCAAGAGCTGGATAACCCAACTCCAACCTGAGGTCTTATTTTTTCCTGCGGCTGTTTGTCTATGGATTCTGTGTCTGATTCTCTACACTGTGTGTTTTTGGACTGTCTCCTTGACTTTTCACACAGACACCTACTTCCCAAGCTGTACCCCGTTCAGCACATAGGCTTTGGGCACTTGTACACCAGATCTCCCGCTGCTGCTGTGTTGCTTCAGCAGTGAATGGTGAACTCTTTTCAGGTTAAGTGCAGTCTAATCCAACTGACAATGTATTTGCAAAATATTTATGAAATAAAAGAATGAGGAAGGGGAATGAAAAAAAAAATATTTGTCTGGGAGGGAATACAAGGTACGGCATTCCAGTGAGCAGTAAAGAGGAATTAGTTTGACTGGCCAGACATAATTGTAAAACTGTTTCTTGTAGGTAGGAGGGAGCACTGATACAATTCTAAGACAGGATTTTACTGTCTTGCTTTTTCTGTGTGTAGCGTGGTTTGGCTGCTATTTCAGCTTCTAAAATATATATTTGCAGATATGGGCAAGCTGCCAAAAATGTGACTAATAAAAACATGCCTATTGATCTCTTTTAAAAGCCTATCTTAGCATTGCTCTTTGGAAGATAGTGATCAGTTCTCACTTATTGTAGTATTTATACAGACACCTTCCTGAAGGATAGCTCCGTTTGTTCCAACAGAGAGGAATAGTGCTCTCCTCTTTTGGCTGTCAGTGTGTATTTGTATTTATCTTTTACATGATTATATAGGAGAGAGATGATTTACCCAGAAGTGCCTGTCATGGCCTTAAACACTTACTCCAGTTGTGTATCTCCACATTAAAATAAAAACAAGTTATATGCTTATTTTGTTTTGATTTGTTACTTCATGGCTCTGAGCAGGAGACAGACATCTTTCATGGATGACCCTGTGCATTTCGAAGATGTGGATTCTTTCCTCTATATTTACTGAAAATAGATATTACAGTGGTGGTTAACTGTAGGAATTGTGCTCAAGCCCCCCACCCATACGCTGCTCCTTACAGGGTGTTCCAGTGCCATTAGCTGGCCCACTGGCCCACACGCACATGTAACTCCTGCGTGAGCTGTAGCTGTCCAGTCCTCATTAGAGGTGATGGTATTTCTAGGCATGGAGCAAACCTTTCCCTGTGAGACCTGGGAAGAGAAGTGATGGGGTTATGAATTTTGCTGATTACTCATCTAGGACTGGGCACGGACTCTGCTCCAAAAGCAGAGCAGGTACTGTTTGCACCGAAGGAGTAACAGTGAAACAAAAAAAACAGGTATAAAACTATCTGGGCAAGTATCTGTCCATAGATTACATATCCAGCCTATGTTTACATTCCTGGCTTGATATCTTTATTAAGAGAGATGAGAAATAGATGCTTGAAATTATCCTGGACTTTCTCAGTAACTAAACTGGGTGCAGTGTGCTCTTGGACCAGTGCTTTGATCCAGCTGGGATATAGCCAGGGGGAAAATAATTTCATACTTTTAGTTTGCTAATCAGGAAATGAGATAATTCATATAAAAAGTATCTTTTTTTTTTTTTTTTGAAAATAAAAATAAAAATAAAAGCTCTTTGACCACTTTGCAGACATTAATTTTCAGATAAAGAATTTCTATTTTGCTTCTGATCCAGCCAAGCATCTAATACAAATAACATAAAGCTTTGTGTTTTCTGTGTTCCTTAAATCCAGTATTAGACAAGAGCATGGCCTTTCCTTCCTTTCAGAATACAGCTGGTTCTCTTGAAATCCTAGCTGTGTAAATACACATACTGCTCTCTTCTGTTAGTTTTCTTCATCTTCTACTCACTGAAGTGTAATGCAATAAACACCATCTTCAAATCCTCTTTGGAGGACTTGGGAATTTATGTTCTGTTGTTGCTAAGGGAATTACTGAGTTTCACTATTCCCTTTTTTTGCCCCAGGTTGGTGAGAAACATTGCCTATTCTCCAGCGTTGTCCTTATATGAACTTACATAAATGAAATAAGGAGATGAATCAAAGAAGGGGCAAATGCTTGTTTGCCCCTTCTTTGATTCATCTCCTTATTTCATTTATGCCTCTTCTGCATATTGAGTCCCAAACTAAATATAGCATTGCCCACTGCATTACTGCTAGTGAGCGAAGGCACTCAGACTGTCTCCTCCAAAGGACTAATGTGTCCCAGCATCTGTGTCTGTAATTGTGTGTCTGTTGCCTGTCTTTCTTGTTGGGGTTGTCATCTTCTGAGCTGTGGTTAACTGGGTTCCTTTTTCCCAACCAGCAGCACTGTGTGGGCAGTTCCTTGCAAGGTGTCAGTTCAGTTTCCCCACATAAAGAGGGGGTAAAGCTGGGGAACTGGAGAGAGGATTATTGGGTCACAAAAGGAACATGCTCCAAATGCAGCATGTACACCCTCCTCCCTCAGTGGCTGTGTTTTATCTCTTTTAAGCTTCCTCAGCCCATAGATATGAGTTGTTTGAGGAAGAGAGAACTAAAGCATCTCTCCCTTTCCCATTTGTAGAGAATTAATTTAAGTGGCAATGCAGTGCTGGCTGAGTTCAGCAGTGACTAGTATTATTTTACTTACAGAAAATAGTGGTTGCATCAATTCTGCAATTAAGAATTGCCCGATTATTTAGGCCACTACAATGAAAAACTAACAGATGAAAATGAATGTAACAATAATTTTCTTTTTATCAAGTGTTAGATTCATATTTTCCTTCTTTTGTATTTGTGGTTTCCTTGGGTCCCTACTACTCAGCTGTTTTTTAGAGAATGCTATCAGAATAATTTCATGTTAAGAGAGACTGAGAAGGGCTAAAGAGAGAATGAAAGCTTCAATTCATCAGTGTATTTCTATGCATCCTTTATTTTAAACCTCTGCACAGTTACCTTACCAATTATGTACTGCTCTTTTCTTTGGGAAAAAAAAATAATCTTTATAGTTTCTGGATTACAATTTATGGAATGTACTGGAAAAGAGAGGTTTCGTGGAGTAGTCTGTGTATTTCATTATATTTCACTATACTTGTAACATTATATTGTATTTTCAAGATAGTCCAAGTACCATCTTTTGCAAAAGACAGTTGATTGTTTTTGTGGAACTCGCAGAAATTGAGCATAAAATATTGACTATGAAATTTGGGGTGAATAATTTGGTTATTGTACCTTTGAAATCCCTAAAATACTTAAAAAATAGAATAGATTGGCAAATGGTGCTAATGCACTTCTAGAGCATATGAGAAAAATGGGTAAAATAAGTAAATCTTTCTTACTTTCAGTACTTACAGGGAGTGTAATATCATTAGGAAAGGCAAATGTAAAACATGTGATAGCAGATGCCAGACTAACCACAGTACTTGGGCTCTCACGAGAAGCCCCCTTTTCATGCTATATGAGGCTTTGGCCAAAGCATTCTCTTTGTACTGAGAGTTTTTCATTCCTGGTCTATGGCCAAAGGTAAATTCTCCTCTATGTGGAAACTCTCTACAAAACCAATTCAGTTAGTTTTTGAATTCTCATTCTTGTCAGTGCTCCTACCACTTCACCAGGACTGTGTGAATGGTACAAGAGCCGAGAGAGCTCTGGCGAGCATGAGATGTTTCTGTAGTATTCATGATCATCAGCTGAAGTTAGTTCAGCAGTTTAAATTGTCAGCAATGAATGTTTTTTGCACATGTTCACAGAAGTGTGAAAGCTATGGTCCTCTGGCTTTTATTTTTAATATCACCAACATTTATGACACTGATGATTGATCTCTTGTATGACAGAAAGTGCAAAATCTCATGTAGTTGTGCCTGTAGCCAGCCTACTCTAAAGTCTCTGAGACTCAAAAGAACCTACTCAGAAAAATAAGGTTTTGAAACTTCCACCAATACCAGAGGGTATGGTGGATTTTCTGAACTATTTCATATATAACTGTCCCTTCCATGATCCAGTCTGAAGTACAAAATATAGAGTTATATGGGGAACTAAAAACATACATGTCACCTAGTGAAACTTCCCCATGCACCTGAGCTATAATGGTAGCTTACTTGACCTCTAATGAGTTTCAGGTACCTAACTCGTTGGGGCTGGGGGGCTTTGAGTATCCTACGAGCTGCCTCTTTGGTATGTAAATATCCTTGGATATATAGCTTCACACAGCTGAGCTTCTGAGTGGTGAGCTCTTGGCTTTTGTTTGGTCTATTTTGTAGACTGCTGAGGAGCTGAAGGTGTGGTGGGTTTCACTGTCCTCTTCTGAATTTGGTTTCAACCTCTTTCAGAGTGCTTTAAAGTTTTTTAATACTTTCTTAAAAAAACCCTATTTCAATCTCCTTTGTGCAGTAGCAGTGGTGAACATGGCTGTTCTAGCAAAGAAGGAAAAGTGGAGCCAAGGACTTTGGAGTGGCTAGAACTCTTGCATGAGGCAACGGGAACAGATCAGGCAATTGAAGAGGAGTTAAAAGTACATTTCTAGTGCTGTTTGAAGGTAATTTTCAGTTTACTTAGGACTGACTTAGTTGAAAACACATTCACTTGTGAACTTCCTTGAGGTTAGAGATTTCAGAGCTGTTTCTAGTTGCAGTTTTATTTGTGTGACTTGATATCTTGGTGTTCTCTTTCTGTTACCTTGACCTTCCCCTGCTTGCTTCTCTGAGATCTTCCCTAGAGGTATGAAATGATCCTGTATCATCAAAAGAAGTCTCTTTTGCAGTTTACCTTTTGGCCTTTACCTTTCTTTTGGCTTTTCTTGGCAAGAAGCTGGCTTTATGCACCTGACGTTTTGCAACTAGGCAAGACTGGTGGATGCAGAATAAGTCAGTTTCTGATCCTTGTGAGACTTAAGTGTGTATGATGCTGAATCAAAATAGTCAATTACTTGCTGTGGCTTATTTAATTTCACTCAATTATTTTTTTTTCTCCTGATAGTTTATAAAGTATTCATACCATGTTTTGGCTGATTGACTTAACTCTTCCTTTTCCAAACTATATGGTTTCAAATGAAAACTGAAGTCACATTGGCATTTTTGCCTTATCTTGATTACACCATTTAGTTGTGGAAAAACTGCAGATAAAGCTACATGATAAAATACTACCAGACTTTTAAGGAAGGCAAATGCTAAATGGAGCTTGTGGGAGACAAATCTGGCCCCTAAAGGAGCCATATCTCATGGCCGGTCTCTGCTGTAATCTGGGTATCCATTCATTGAAGGGTAAGAGCAGATAAAGAATGATCTCTAATGTGATAGTATAGGCATTCATTTTTTTTTTTGACTTTAGACTCAAATTCTGAAGAAACAAAGCTTTTATTTCAGTTTGGCTGGATATTTCTGAGACTTCGAAAAAAGAGGAGACCCTTTTAATCAAAAGATGTAAATACTGTGTTTCTACTTGAATACAGAGAGACAAAATTACTGTTGCTTTTTCTTTGTTTCCTTTAGGGGTTTTTTATGTATTTTATTTTCAGCGCTTGTCCACTGAAGGCTGTAATTGGCTCTGGAGAAGGCCTTTTACTTGTGTTTCCCAGTCATGGATGTCTGCACTTATCTCATTCTTGGCATTCTCCCATTTCAAAGTAAGACGTGGCAGTAAAGTATTCTGAGTCTGTGCCAAAGAGCAGATTGTTGTAGGAAAAAAAAGTGTTTCTTATATGTTATGGTGAACCCTTAAGGTTCTAAGGAATCAGGCTAACCTGTTTTCCTTGTAATGTTAAAGGAGAAAGTAGTTACCACCCAGATAAGTTGCTTACAGGTGTCTTTGAGTGGAGCACATATACTTGGGAGAAGAATAACTTTGGTCTGTGCCTCTTTACTTGACCCATTCTCAGAGCCTGGCTCATTTGTGTTGGAAAGGCTTGCTGGGAGATGCAGGGAGGTGTTTGACATCACCCATGTGCAGTCTGTCTGCTTAGACTCTGAGACAGCTGCTGGGGTGAGAAAGGCGGTTATCCTGTAAGAAACCCTGTGCAAGTCAGAGTTGTCTTTTTTTTTTTTTTTTTTTTTTTTTTTTAGTTGTTATTTTTGAAAGCTATATTTATGAAGTGGAAGGGAAAATGAATGAGAGGTAGAGGAGGAGGAGGAAAAGCTGCTGATTTTAAACATGTGGTAAGTGTAGATGAGCTTTCCTTACCAGCAGGGTTTTGCAGAAAAAGAGCCCTCTGCTTAATCCTTCCTTCTAGAAACTAGGTATTAATTAACTTGGAAGTAACTGTTCAAATCTATTTCTTCTATCTGAAAATATGGAGTGCCATTGCAGAAAGAGGGGGCAAAGGGAGGAACATGTGGCCCTCCAGTGTGTTGATTCATAAACCCACATGTATTAACCTGTGGGAATCTACTTTGGAAATGGGACTAAACCATATTTTCAAGTGTTAAATCTGGGTTGGAACAGGAGAGAGTGGTGTAAAGTCTGTAACTGGCAAATGGATATTGCTTTGCTTCAATGTTAGGTGGACTAATAGCAAAGTTGGGTGCAATGCTGCAAGAGGGCAAAGCACAACCATCTACTTAGAATTAAAGCAAGAGATGAAGGGAAAATAGTGTTTTTTAATCATGTTTCATCTGATGCATATGTTCATTGTCTCAAGACAGATTTTGAGATTTTGTCCATATTTGAACTGGAACAAGAAAACAGTTTTTCTCAAGCTTTGGATCTGACTTGCATCCAAAGCAGATTTGGATGGGTGCCCCACCTGAATTGTTAAAGACTTGGAAGAAATCTTTTAGTCTTGGCCTATTTCTGGTTAAAATACATTCTTCTGCAATGGGAAAAAAAAAGTATTTTTAAAAACCACAAATCCTTGAAACAAACAGGAGTAGGTTGTAATTTGAAGAGATGAGATTAACATTTTGAATGTCTTTTAAAACAATTTACCTTTGGTAGGCAGGTTACTAAGACTTGACTGTTGGGCAGGTTTATTTAAACTACAGTAGTGTGTGGTATTGGGAAAACGTCACCATCAATGCAGGGAGACATCAGTATGAACTCAGCCTTTGCCTGGTTTACTTGAAAAATCTGACAGTGCACCCACTACACAAAATAGTTCTGCCTCTCATTATGTGTTTCCTGTTCTGTTAATTAGGATGTCTCTGCTCTTCCATATCTCATTTCTTGAAGTAATTTCTTAATGAGTCAGTTGAATTTTTTTTTCAGGCATGGGAAGGGATGGGAAATTTGTTGAACTGGCTAGCATTTTCTTCTGATACCTGTTTTGATAGCAATTATGATTCAGCTTCCAATTAAGCAGGTCAGGATGTGTTAGCAAGTCTCCAGTTCATGGCTAAATAGTACATAGAGAGATGGCATAAGGCTAAATTCAAGATTATCCAAAGTAATTAGGACAGAAAATTATTTAGTTTGCCTTGCTGGAAATAGTCTGACTTATTGCTGAAATGATGCCCACCTTAGCTCAGTTCTCTCTGTAGTTCCAGGCAGAAGAAAGCCTTTTACAGCAGATTGTAATCTTTATTAATGTTGCATTATTAAAGTGTATAACCTAGGCTGAGAAAAGACTGGAGCACAACTCCCCGAGATAGTATGAACATCCAATGCAAAAGAAATGAGTTTGCAATTAAAAGGCCAAAATTACAAACGATCTCTTGGACAGTAGGCTCTGACCTTAAAGATGGTGGCTAAGAATATGATTTTGGGGAAGGAAAATAGGCATGTCCTATACTGTTGAATTTACTTACATCAAGTTATTGTCCGTGTTTTGTAACCTAATTTCTAAATATTTCTAATAGCATCATAGGCAATGTTCATCCTTGTCGTATGGACTTGCCAGGACAAGGGAAAATGGTATCTGCTAAGCTCTATTAGACTGTGTTAATTTGGCCAGGATGTGTAGGATGTGCTTGGAATGTAGCAATTTGTGCACTAAGGAAAAGGATTATTTTTTTCAAATTAAGTTATGAAATTTGGCAGCATTTCTTAACACAAAATATATGCTGAGCTGGATCTAGAGCAAAAACATTACTTTTAATTTATCAGAGGTGCTTCATACATCTGGTCATCATAAGAAATGATCAGAAAAAAGTAATCTGAAAAGAAAAAAATTACTCTGTAAAGTTCCAGATTCTCCACTGTCTTTTTTTTTTCTTATTTTTGTGCTGACTAGAATTCTGCAGGATCAATCATATGCATTAGTATTACTCTTCATAATAGTGTTTATCTTTGGCTCAAGCTCTTCCAAAGCAATAGAGCTCTTCCCTCTTGTTCCATTTGAAAGATGAAATTTAAATCTCTGTATCTGAAATATTGCTCCATTTCAGAGCATGTTCTCCCTGGCTATGCTGTAGCTCTTCAGACCTTGATCACTGATGTCAAGTGAAGCTTTACACAGTTGTTTACAGGCTTTGGACCACATCGGAAAACAAGACAGTGAATTTCTTAACTACCTATATAGAGGTTTCATATATATGATACCTCTTCTTTGTGCATATTTGAAACCTGCCTTTTAAAACCATGGACAAATGTGTCCAATTATATTGCCTTAAAGGCCAATGCCCTGTTATGTCCATAGTAAATTACTGGATGCTGTTCTACCAGATGTGCATGTACCGATTTCTCTTCTTTTGGACCCTGCCTTCCTGCACATCTGACAAAAATCTCTGGACCACAGCTGTTGCTTAGCACTTTCAAATCGAACCATCTTTCATTACGGTTGGTATTTCTGACCTGTAAGATTGAAATTATGAATGTGCGCCCTTGCTGGCATGGAGTTTTATGCTGTGCTCTAGGCGGTAATTTTCTGAACTGCTCCTGTGCCTTCCAAACGCTGTTTCCCTTTTTGTAATTAAAAAAGCCTTCGGAAGAGACAGCTGCAAGGAAAGTGTAGTGTACAGTAGACTCCTAAGGCTTTTGGCTTTTTTCTGAATTAGGGAAAGGTTTTGGAAAGATTTGTTTTCTAAGGCTTAAACAACAGCAATAAGAAGCGAGGTAAAATTTTCTGAAAAATTGATATAACTTGTGAGCCATGTACTAAACAAGATATTATCCTCAATAAAGGGAACTGTTCCTGTGGATAGCACAACTTGATGCTCTGCATAAAGTCCTTGTTATGTACATGTAACCAAGTTGCTTAATTTTATTGTTCTTAAATGATGATGGGACAGAGCTTTCTGTGATATCCTGGTGTTCCTACTTAGCAGATATACTCATGCATAGCATGCTGATAACTGGTTTTGCTTGGTGTATGCTGTGCTGCGTGAGTTAGCATGGTGTTATTGTACTTGGGGATAAAATATCTAAGGTATTCCTAACCTCCTCTTTAATTGTCTTTGAATTAGAAGTGCTGCTTCAGCTGTGACATCAGGGCTGTAATCTCCTCGGGCTAATGATACAGGTAGCTGTAGTCAATGTAACGGCTAATCCAGCTCCACGATTTCAATAGAATGAAAGTAAGATGGGTCTTCAAGCAGCTTTTGAAATTAGATCATTTTTAAGTGCTCAAAAAGGGATTTGAAGAGCCAAATTTACACACATAAAAGTTGAACATTCCAGTTTTAGTTTAACTATGAGGTGATGGTGTTTGGTTTGTTTTCCTCACAAACTGTGGAGATGGTTCTAAGCCATTGCTGCCTTTGTGAAGAGGGGTGTAAGTGGTGCTCAGGACACCAGCATGCTGGCGGAAAAGAGGTGAGCAGAGAATGTAATGTTCAGGGTAAGTCTTTGTCCTTTTCTCTAAGGATGAGCCCTTCTGGACTTAAAAGGCTCCTTTTTGTTTCTTAAGGCAAACCTTTGCTCAGACAGCAATGTTGTATTTCATGTGCTAATCTGAATCTTCTGTGTCTTCCCATGTGGTCTCTGCCATTGAATTTTTATGGCCCCCTAAGTAAAAAAGGAAATTAAAAAGCATCTATTTGTTTACTCTAGTCCTGTCATCTGTAATAAATGTCCCAATTTATTCCAAGCCCTGCTTACACTAAGAAAGTTCAGTTAGCTGATGGTAAATGAACCTGGGTCATTGTTCATTAGTCTCTGTAGCTGGACAAAGCTTTCTGCTCTACCTTCTGGCCCCCCCCCATTACTTTGATATTTAAATATTCTTACTTGGTCAGGATGGGTGTTTTTATACAGTGTCCCCTGAGGCCCTTCATGAAAATTATATGTTGCATCTGAGAATATTCTGTTAAGCAAAACTGCTTCAGTAAAATACAGACCCATGTTTTATGACATTTGCTGACTGTGCAGTGATGGGTAGAATGGATCCCTCAAGATTCTCGTGCTCCTTTACCTTCTCCTTTGATCATGGTGAAATGGATGAAAACTTCCCTTTATTTTTATATTACCTTTCCCTTGCTCTGCTGTAGCTTGAAAGGAGATTTCAGAAGAGCTTTAAATAAACGATATTAAAACACCCCAGCAAGACCCTGCCAAATCCATGTGTCCCTCCCAGTGCCTGCGGCTGTGTGGAGCATCTGTCCCATTAACAAAAGGAGTAGGAGAGCCCCAGCTCAGTGACCTGCACAGGAGGCACCAGCAGCAGACCAGTGCTGGGATTTTGCCTCCTCTCTCGGTGTATTTTGCCATCTGGTTCCCAGAGGCAAGGTCTACCTCTTCTGTGATGATGTCTCCCTCTGTCAAAGCCACAAGCAGATGAGAGCCATTTGCTTCTTAAGTGTATTTGCCTACCTTGCAGTTATGTATAAAATAAAATGGGACACCCAGGAGTGTGGGAGGAGCACGGGAACTGAAAGCTTATTAATAAGACTAATTTATGGCTGAAGCAGAGAGTTGTGGTCATAGGCTTAGGCAGTGGGTTTGCTGTCCCAGCTACTGCGCATGTGCCTAAAGCTGGTTCGATATATTCTGTTGTTTCCATCGTGATTACAAATACACCATCTCTTTCTTCACTGCTCCCACCCTACAATTTAAGAGAAAGTCTGCCTGCAACTTAGAAGATGATGAAAGAGGGAGGGATTCTTCTCTCTCCAGTTGTCTGTTTGTTTCTTGGCTTTATGTGTGAGTTTCTGTTTTTTTCTTTTCTGTTGCACTGAGATTTGCAGGCAGTTCTCATCTCGGTTCCTCCTCCTTTGATCCTGCTCCAAAAGCAAAAAAAACCAAACCCACAAAGAGCTGTGCTTTTGAAAAATGCTTATTTGTAATCCAATTGTAAGAACTAAATCTATCCATGAGAAGTATAAACTGAGATTCCATGTCCTCCGGCATTACCTATTTTACTGTACCTGATAAGGCTTTCATCTCAAGATACTTTTTTTTTCACTTCTGAATTTTGAAATGACGGCAGTTCCAGCCAAGTGCTGCCTTTCGGAACGCTGACAGCCAGTCCGTACAGATTACTCGTGCTGCACAAAATGTACCCTTGTGTTTGGTCCCGTCCTCCAGTGTGACACATGGAGCTTTGCTCTGTGCAAAGGAAGTTTCCT
This sequence comes from Ceryle rudis, assembly GCA_033439905.1. Lineage (NCBI taxonomy): Eukaryota > Metazoa > Chordata > Aves > Coraciiformes > Cerylidae > Ceryle > Ceryle rudis. The sequence continues at coordinate 12,437 of JAAGNO010009664.1, read as the reverse complement.
TGTAAGCTGTAAGAACTTCTGAAATTGGACTGGCCAAAGCTGACACTGGCCCTGGTTTGTTTGTAGGAAAGCAACTGAAGAACAGTGTTTACCACTTTCTCTCGATTTTAACTTCTCTGCGTGTCTCAGTTTACTGCAGTGGAACTTCACTGGAAGCTACCGATGTTAGGAAAGGCTTGTGTATGGGTTGGAAGTGGCTCCAGGAGTAATGATAAGCTGCAGATATAGCCATCTTGGGTTTGGGTTTTTAAGATGAATTTTGTAGTTACAGTTTATTTTGTATGCCTCCAGTTTTCCACTGCCATAGAATACATATTTTATAGTTCTGCTTTGAAGCAGGTAAATGTGGATAAAGTTAAATTAGTAAGAACATTGGTCAGATTATATTCTTATTAATGTTTAAAAATATTATTTCCTTCCCCTTTTCTGTTTCACAGGGAACAGAACCAAAATGTCCTATATAAAGAGCAATTAAATAATGTTTAAGGATCTTGAAGAACTTTACCCAAATTAAAATTTTTTTTAAGAGCATGGGATAGAAGAAACCTCCTGATCTACTGTGTGCCTTCTGGCAGGGGTGCTGGTGTTACGTGATCCTTTTCCTTGCAGGACCCCTTCAAGACTGTCCCTTTCTTCATCTCCATTTCACAAACCAGCAATCTGTGGCAATTACACAGATGCATCGTTGGCAGGGCTGGGACAGAGCTGGGGTTTTGTGTTTCAGTTACACCACACTGCTCTCTAAACAGAGTATTCACCAAGTGTAGAAGTCTCCATAGTAGTTCTGCCAGTTTCTATGACCAAATGTTGTTTTTGACTGTGGAGATTACAAATAGTCTGGGATTTAATTTTGCCAATAATATTTCTTACTGTAAATTCCTGGAGCAAATGGAATAATTCAATTGAAATCTGCTTTGTGATACATATATTTGTCTTAAATAATTTTAATCTGAAAACGATCTCCAGTATTTAGGATGAAGACATTAGAAGGTACAACTCCCTGTCATGCACTAATGAAAATAGGCAGTAACTCTGCTGTGGTCACTGAAATTGCTACATGAACATAAAGAGCCTAAGGGCCCATTTTACGATTTCGTGTCTGTTTAGGAAGCCTGGTGAGCTGGAGGATCGAGTTCTGTCTCGTAGATGTGAAGCCACGAGTCATTATGAGCTTCCTGCTCATTCAAAAACTGCAGTAACTGAAACCTGCTGCTTCCAGCACTGCATTGATTTTGCGGACTCTGTGCATTGGGAGAGTCTAAAGTAAAGAGAAAATTAAATAAAAGTAGCACCTGTTCTCACAGGTAACTTACTGTTGAGAAAATAGCAAAAAATAATTATCTAAAGGCAACGGAAGTGTTGACAAACACCATAGAAAGCTTCAGAGAATGAAAATGAACATGTAATACTATTGTCTGGTGTCCTTTCAAGCCAAGAGATTCACTTCTAAATTAGGAGGCTGCCCCTTGGGATGGGGATAATTAGGAAATTTAAGTGCAGAAGAAGGGGAAGTTAAGAAGCTTTTGTAGTTCGTTAGCAGAGCTTTTGGAAAAACAGCTGAAAATTATAATAATTTTTTGCAAAGCTTTTAGTAAGTCATTTTTCTGATCAGCCTCTTTTTTTTTTTTTTTTTTTTTTCTTTCCCCCCAGCTTTTTTCCAGTCTGTATATGCTCTTTTAACAGCAGTCAGAACTATCGGTAGAGCTCCTGAAGGGTTATCCCCGATTTGTGACTCTAAGTGGATTGCTAACCTCTTGGCACAACACTTGAGTAGCATGGAGCAGACCAGAGGAATTTCCTGTCTCCAAATATATGAATGTTGATGTGGGACCTGGTTTTAGGAAGTGTGAAGCACTCTGATATCCCATGGATGTTAATGGCAAAAATATGGGACACAATTTCTTTTCTTCCTACAGACATTCTCTCTCTGCTAGAGTTATGTGGAAGTGATTGGAAATGGGACTGGGAGGCAGAGGCGAGTATGTTAGTGCTCCAGTATTCTCATATTAATAGTAACATGTCTTGTCAGGTGGCATTGCAACATGGTGGTCCTGCTCGCTTGATAACAAGGTAAAGGTGTGATGAAAACTATTGGTCTTAAAATCCACTTGGATAAGATGGAAGTGGTACTCAGGTGAGTGTTGTGTGATCAGCAGGTAGGAGGTATGAGGAGAATGAAAAACTCTGGAGAGTGTACTTTTCTTTGTGGAAGGGTTATGCACCGAACTTTGCAGAGTGAATTGAAACTGTTGTGGTTTCGTTCATTGGTACTAGAGATGACATGGGCGGGGTGGGGGAAGACAAGTTTGCTGGCCCTTAAAAACATGTGAAGAGATGTCTTCTCTTAGGCTAATAAGACCTTGTTGAGACTAGCAGGTATGTCACTAGTGTAAGTGATGGGATTTGGATCTAGCAGGTAGATTAATGTCAGGGTGTGACTTTGAAACAGTCATGATTTCTTAAACGTGGTTGTGCTTGTGTTTGGTGGTCTTGGTTTTTGTAGCCAGCACAAACTTTCCAGCTAATTCTTAGCTGTGTTTGCAGTATGTTGGGTTTGGTTTGACTAGACAGGATGATCCTGTTGGCCCTGTCTCCATGAAGAGACATCTGCTTGGTCATATGGGAACTCCAGGTTGAATCTGTGTACGCACTGTTAGAATGTATGGTTAAGATAGACTTTCTATCAGCCGCAGAACCAAGCTCAGTGTGCCACAGAAACTGTCTTTTGAGCTCTCTTCCATGATCTGATTTCACTTGCCCGTTGCGTTTTGGTTTATGTCCCTCTGGGACAGTAAGTCCATTGAAAATACTCATTATATATTGTAAATTTTAGAGTTTGGATCATTTACTGCTATTTTAGTCTTAGAATGAAACCCACCAGATACTTGTTTCTATCAGAAGTGTGCTGAGATCTGGTCAGGACCCTACTGACTGTTCCTTGCAGTTGGGCATTTGCAGTATATCTTAAAATATTCTTGAATTGAAGCATTGTGGTGTGGCTTTCTCTCTAATGTTTAACTGTGGCCCAAGCTTGCATTTTTCAGTGTATCAAAATGCTTTATAAGATAGTGTATCAGCTTTCCATTTTCTTGCAAATGCTACTGAGAAACTCTCAAGGGGTAACAAAACAGCATTAAAAAATCACCGGAGGCTGGCTGTGTAAAACACAAGACTGTTTAGCTCAGCAAAAGCAATATATAAAATGAAGAGTGCAATAATTTATTTCAGGTTTAGGATGAGAATTAGGGACAGCCTTCCTGAGAAGCAGTTGCACCAAGAAGGTAAATAGTAAATGTGGTCGTGTCAGTATAAAGATGTTTCTTGAACAAATATGTAAGTATATATGCGTATAATATACCTGTTAATATATACAGATAGTATGTGAGTGGCATTGTAAATTCTAGGGCATATACAATTAATTATCTGAATGACCTAAATATTTTTGTCAGAATGCTTCTTTCCTCTTACTATGGAGTATATGAAAAAAGAAATCTTTCATGTGTTTCACTGAGATTTATCCTTAAATCCTCACACTATTTACCCCTTAAGGTTGAAAGCTTGAATTTAAGATAAGCTGTCATAGAAAAATGTGTGTTTCACTTCCAGACAAGCAAGCGGCTCCTAATGCTTACCTGACTGGGGAAGGATGTAGGAGAGATTATACTGTGCTGTTTAGGCTCCATTAAACATACATACTTGGTGCTATAAACAGGAAGTTTGGCCTTCTCACTGCTTGCAGTTTGTTGTGCCTTGGCAGGTGTATTTGGAGTTCTTTGTGCTGTAACCCTGTCACTGAGCAATTGTGAAAAATAACTGATCAAAACTGCAACACAGGTGGGTGTTGTGAAGTAAGCTCATTGTGGCGTGCTGGTATTATTGGTCTGTAATTAAATATTCTTTTAAAGTATGCAGTTTGCATAGAGTCACAGGGGTCACAGACAGGAGGGAATGTCATGTGCCTAAGATATTCCAGTACTCAAGCAAAGCACAGAGGAAGAAATATCTTTAAACAGTCATTGTTCGGTTGCAAAACAAATAGCAAGATTTAAGATTTCTCTGCTTTTCTGGCACAACATGAAATTCAGAAATCCTTTTGAAGAACTAAAAAGTGCTGCCATGTCCTTGTATTATGAACACCTTTCATAGGTATTGTTACTGTTAAGAGTTATTTTGCAGACAACTTGGACAGAACTTGTTAGGAGAGGTCCTGCATCTCAAACTACAAATGCTTATGTGGCTTTGTGGTATCTTCAAAAACCTTTGATCCAGACAGCTCTTGGGCTGACCACCACCAAGGCTTCTGCTCTCATTTACTGTGTTTAAATCCTCCTGGAGAGATGTTGCAGTAAAGCCAACTTAAAGCATCCTGGCTCAGTCCTGCTCTCCCACCCTCAGTTACAGGCTCGTGTTAAAAAAACAAAAACAAAAAACAAAAAGAACACCCCGAAACAAACAAACAAACAAACCACCAAAAAACAAAAAAGACCCGAACACCTCAAAGAAATAATTTTTAGTTATTCTCATTCCCTTTTTGGTTCCTGACGCTGAGCATACTTTTTCTGTTGCATTTTCAAGTTGTTGTTTGCATATTGTGGTTGCTGCTTTAATTTTTCTGAAAAGCCTACTGTATCAACATGATGGTTTGTATGTTTAAAGACAGGTCCTGAAACTTGATCCTATGAGGCTTCTAATAAAACCAGGAGAGTAAATGTACAGTTGCTTGCAATTAAAAAGATAATAGATTTCAAATACTTAAATAATTAGAAATTGATTTTTAGGTCTGGGAGTCTATTACATTCCTTCTATACCACATCCAGGTCCCACTGAGGACAGGAGAGGCAAGTGCTCCTTTAAACACTGCTGTAATTGGAATAGTCAGTACAGGCTGTAGAGAGTTCCTTTGGTGGGATCTCCAGGCTTTTTTAAGAGCCCATTGATGGACAGTGGCACTTCTCAGCCTGCCAGCAAATATTTGGCATGTGGTAGGATTTTTGCCCAAGTTATCATTTGTTTGCTATGGATAGACAATACACAAATAACCAACCATAATGTGTTGCTTAAATATTTAATGAGGTGGAGAAAACTATCTGCTTTTGAATGTAAGTGTTTTGGTTCAAATTGCGAGCTAAAGGTGAGGAATCCAGTCTGAAGCTGGGATTTCTTTTTTTATTGTTTTCAAGATCTGGAGATCTGATCAGTCATGTTTTAAGCTCAAGATTTCCTTGTAAAATTTGGAGTGTTCAGAAATAGTGGTGTGTTAAGCAGCAAAATCTGAATTAATACTAGGAGAAAGGAATGGCTTCATACTTGGATCTGTCCTGTAAATGTCACTTAGAAAACATGTTTTGTTTGGTGTGGGGTTTGTAGTCTTTTGTTTGTTTGGGTTTTTTGTTTGTTTGTTTGTTTTGTTTGTTTGTTTTTAAAGCACTAGTAAGTATTGCCAGTATAAAAAACACTAAAATTTAGAGTAGATAGAACTGCAGGGTAATTAAGAGCTAGGCTCTGTGTCTAGAATTGTGTGGGTTTGTGAATGCACTGGAAATATGTCTCTCTGCAGCCACTCATCCACTGGGGTCCATGACCTGTTCAGAGGTTCACAAAGGTATTCAAACCAGCAAACCTATGATTGGGAAAGTTAGTTCTGTATTATCTGACTCCCCTTCCCTGGAAAGTTGTTAGATGCATGCATCAGAAAATATATTGATAATAATGGTAAACCAAAAATTAATAACTACCTCAGGGTTCACCAAACACTAAAATAAGTATTCTGTGCTTTTCACAGTCCTCTCCTCATTGGAATTGATTTTCTGCTGGAGTGTGCTTGCTCTGTAGCATTGGAATGAATTCCTGTAGTTTTACAGATTGCCTAGGCTAGGAAGTCCAGCTACATGTCAGTTGTTGTCAGATTCTCCAGACAAATGGGGTACTGTCTGTCTTGGGTTTTTGGCTGGTTCTTAAGGCATGAGCATGTTTGGCGGTTTGGTGTGGTTTGGTTTTTTTTTTTGGTTGGGTTTTTTTTTTTGTTGTTGTTGTTTTTGGTTTTTTTTTGGTTTTTTTTTCCTTTTTTACTTGCAGACTTTCATGTAAATGAATAGAAACTGTCAGGGATCATAAATCATACCTGGCCACACTGGACAGATGTCTGGATTGCTTTGACTGTAGTTTGTGCAGCTACTAACAGCTTCTAGGTGATGACAGGCTGACACGTAAACCGAAGCAGTAACCCATAGTAGTGTCAGTGGTGACACTTGTGGAGGATGGATGGGAGACTTTCTCTAGTACCTTCAGAAAAGCACACAAGGTGGTCTTCAGGAAAAGATATTCCTTTCCTTGTCCTCTGCTATCCAGCAACTCCATGAATGTGACATTCTCCTTCAGAAGGAGCAAAGAGGCTTTAAACTAGTAAAATCGGAGAGCAGACTTCTCTTTCCAAATACCAGTTTCCCCTTAACATCCTATGGAAACACCTTCATGTGAACTCTAAGCTCTGGGATTGGGTGCAGAGAGCAGCTGCGGAATGCTGCGGAATGTGGAGGCTATTCCCCAGCCTCCCTTGTCTGCTGGGGAATAGCCAAATGAAATATATTTGACTGAATCCATGACAGAGGCTTTTATACTTCTCAAGAGTCTGTGATGGTATGAGTTTGGGCATGGTATGTCAGACTGAGGACTTTTTTCTTGTATGAAGGATGGCATTTTTCTGTTCAATTCAAGTGCTTTGGTAGTCCTGTTTCCTTGAAGGTGGTCAGTTCAGCTGAGGTCCTGTCCTGTACATTTAGAAGCATACGTGATTCTCCAGCAGTCACAGGACTAGATTAAGTATGGTAGTGTCCTGTCTATGATCTTACTTTATGAAGTACCAAATTTGAACAATTTGTGGAAATGGCATTTGATGCTGCCTCTAACCTGCAGCATCCACTCATCAGCTCACTTGCTTTAATGATATTTAATTATTTGTGTTTTTTTTTTTTTTCTTGGAGAAGTTATGGTCAGCTGTCAATCCAGATTTTATTTCAATGTACTGCTTGTAAGTATGTACACCTAAAGACTCTCTTTGGGTTATAGTACAAAAAGTGATGCCATCTCCATCAAATAGCGGAAAGGCTTCCTAAAGAGGTTTGTGGGTAGTTTGTTTGTTTGTTTGTTTTTAATGCTGTCTTATCTATTGAACGTTTTGTGGCTTTCCTGGTGAGCTGCAGGTGGGATGCAAATTTTCAGCACAGCTTAAAGAGCTGGTTGTAGCCTTTGGCTCCCTCATGGTTCTCTTGAGTCTAGGCTGTCTGGTTGGTGAGGGAACACTGATGTGTTCAAACACGGAATGTTTAAAGTGAGGAAAATAAAAAAAGCCTTTGTTTTTAGTGTAACATACAGAATGTAAAAGCCTGGTGTGAGGAGCCAGGCAGAGTTATCTTCTGGTAAGTCAGAGTTTGTCTAGAGAACAGAGGCAATTAACCTAAGTGGTGTGGGAGCAGCATAATGTGATCTGTATTTAAAAAAAATAAAGTAAAAAAATTGCTATGTCACAGCTGGAGTATTTCCTCCGAGAGCTACCTTGAAACATCTGAGGGAATTTCCCAGTAGTGTTTGTGAATGTGTTCGGACGTGGCTGGAAACAGCTGAGGCCTGAATGCGGTGTTGGGGAAGCATGTTAGTGCTCATGAAAGTAAGTGACAAGCTAAGAGTTTGCCAAGTCATAAGCCAAAAACAAATTAAAGAGTCATTTCTCAGAGCTGGGTGGGAAATGTAGCTGGTGAATATGTCGCTGATCGTGCTGAGAACAATTGTAATGTATTATGGCGCTGAATGTTGGAAGCTTTTTATCTTCAAACACTCTGTTTTGTTTCATTTGCTGTAAATAAGTTTTAGATGTGCCAAGATTGTTAGATAAATACCTGCTTGATTCAGCTACACAGAGATTTAGTGGTCTTGGATGGTTGCAGCTTATATAGTCCATATTCACTAGGTTTAAAATAACTGATTATCTGCAGTAGTATTGGTGAGGTGCCAAGAGCTTCATGGAGAGGCTGCAGCCCCCCAAAAGAACCTGTAACTGCAGTGTCCGTCCTCCCAAAAAGGGTAATAAGCCTGATCTGAGGTTCCTGGTGCAATGAATATCTGCGGAGCCTGTTTTAAACTTACTCAGTTTTACTTAGCCTGCATCAGCTGTAGGCACAACATTAGGAAGCAGACAGTCCATATTGTGTAGAGGGAGGTTCATGCACTAAATCCAACTGCTCAGAAAATAAGACTTGGTTAAAAATCCTCAGATTTGTTGTTTAATTTCTCATCATGTCTGTGTTTGTATCTGCAGCCTTCCCTGAGCTCTGTGAGCTCATTGAAGTCCAAATATTTCTTTGCAACCACAACAGCTAGAGCCATTTCATTTTAAATGCAGGGAGAGAATCACAGGGAGTTCTGCTCCTGCCAGAGTAGGCTTTAAAAGAAACCCCTGCTGGTATCATAACGACAGTGATAAAATTGTGAAATGAGATGTTTCCTCTAAGCATGAGTTGTTTGAACTTTATAGTGGTAGAACAGACTGTGGCTGTGTAGGATAAACCACTAATTTTGCTGCCTGTCACTTTTCATCAACTGTAGTGTTCTGTCACCTTGAATTATAACTTGCAAATCTTGCATTCAGATTCAAGCTTAACCGTGGATTTAGACTAAACAAGTAGATGGGATCTTTGCAGCAAGTTTGCTGGAGGTATGATGTGTAAGACCAAATAATATAAAACAAAGCTATGAAATGCAGCATGTAGAGAGGAACAGCTGGAGAGTTGCAGTGGTAGCATGTAGCATTTCCACACAACTCGTCCTCATCCAAGCCTCTGGAAGGTCAGTCTGTTTGTATGACACTAAGGGAATGAAGTGAAACTGTGTTCTTGGACCTTGGGAATGGAATGGGGACTACCATGTACCTGCCTCCTTTTAGGGCAGTTGGGGAATGCTGCAAAGGGCAGAACAATTCCAGGGACAGGAAGGTGGAAAGAGATACTGAGATAGTGAGTTTTTTATAAAATCATGAGTGGTTGGGGCAGGTAAATAGGTAATTACTGTACCATGTCCCTTGCTGTATAACAACTAAAGGACATCAAATAAAGCTTAGAGAAAGGACTTTCAGGCAAACACAAGGAAGCCAACACATAGCACAGTAAATCCATAGAACTACTTGCTGAGTGATACTGTGGATTGATTAAGGGCTGGGAAGTATCCAGTGACCAGCGCTGCTTCTGGAAATCCCTGATGAGTACTTTGCTGGAAGTAGGAAGTATATTCTGGAGAACATTGCTACTTGCTTGCCTTACTCTTATATAGATTCTTAAGAAGCAATTACAGGACACCTTTGGAAACAAGCTATTGAGCTTTTTATCTTGGAGTCTCAAAGTACTGAGAATATTTGTTCTTATGTTATTGTGACTGGGGACTCTTAAGACTTTGCAGGCAAGCAGTAGGCTCATGGACACTGCTGTCATATCTTTCTCTAACATCCTCTATTTAGGTGGAAATACTTGCAAACTCTGTGTCCTTGGCCCAGTAAGCACAAACGCTTGGACTTGTATATTATGGAAAAAAAAAAAAAACCCCAAACATATTTCTACAGCCCTATCAATGTACCCTACTATTGCTGTTAGGAGTGGCTTGGAGCTTTGCTGGTAATATGGTTCTCAGTAGCTTTCCTGTATTGTATTGTCCAAATATCCCATGAGCCTTCATGTATTAGCCTTACTTAGTGCCTTATTGTACTGCTTCTCTCACCCGTTAGTTGTCATCAAACCTTTTTGGACATTGGAGAAAATATTTTCTTTTTCTAACTTACCATTTTTTAGCAATATGAGGTTTGTGCTCTTGGTGATAATTTAAAGGTGTTTTCTTGGCCTAATGACTGATTTGCAAGAAATTGAGAAGCCACAAAAAAGCCCAAGTTGGGAAATTAAATTTGGGCTAACTTCGTGACAATATGTGGATTAATTTCTCTGTCCCTCTAGTTAACAGTGCAAAATTTCATCTTATTCTCAAGCTATCAACATTCTTTGCTCTTTTTGTGGCTGCAAATCTGTTTCTCAAGATCCATGTCATTGGGACAGGGCAAGAAGTGACTGTGTAGGCTGCTCCATCCCATGCTTTTATTGTTGCTACGACTAATGGATGTTCACAGACCCCTTGCTAATGGGATGTTTGCCTATTCATAAAATATCATCAGTGCCAATTTCTGAAGAAATTTCTTAGTCTACGTGCAGTGTTGTACCCAGAGGCATGATTTTGGCAGGCCTGATAATAAGTCTGAGTATTGAGGATTGTTATGTCTTCCTCACCAATATGTCTAAATAATGGTTTATAATTAACTCTGGCAATCTCTCATGTCCAAGCAAAATTCATCATTTTGTAATACTCTGGGGCTTTTGCCAGCTTTCCCGTGAGGAGCATTTGGACAGTGTGTGAAGAGGTTGCGAGGCCAGCTAAAACAGCCAGCAGACAAGCCTTCCAATTAGTGTATAGAGAGAGTGATGCCTGTCCTTGCTGGGAGTGTGCCTTTTCCACCCTGGCAGTGAGGCAGTCATCAATGAGTCCGTTTGTAGTAGATAGCACTTGGCCCTGGTGGAAAATGAAGCTGTGAGGCTTTTCTGATCTTACTTGGTTTCTGTGGCATGCATGAGGCTTGAAAATTCGGTGGAAGTGGCTATTAATATTTCCTAGATATTGACCTTAGTATTGACCCTAGATACAACTCCCAACATGGTAAGAATTAGCGCCCCATCTTTTTTACCATCTTGTGGATGCAATGTAGACTATTTGCCATTTACAGAGGAGTCCTCCTGATTTTATTCTAACCTCTACATTGGGAATGGAGTGGACAAGATCTTTCACCGTTTTGCAGGAGAACTACCAAGTGCTACGTTGCAGGGACATTGGCCTCAGACTGAGAAGATACTGTGTGTTTCTTAGGATGATGCATAATAGCTATATATTTCCATCTGGTCTGCATTTTTTCCAGGCTTGCTTCTGCAAAACGAAGTTACCGAGGCAGACCAGTCCCACATGTCTTTCAAAGGGTGGATTGAAAAAAGATTGCAATGTCTTAGTTTCTGTCCCCCTTCCCGGAAATCGCCGTTACAGGAAAATGCTGGACCTGAGTTCTGACCTGGGATGGAAAATCCTACGTGCTTGGGTCATGTGCAAAGGATTTGTGAGTCACATGGAATTTACACGTCACTTGCTGAACTCAAACCTTGGAAAAGACTAATCTTCTATTAATTTATGTAAACAGGAAATTGTATCCAGCCATTCAGATGTTCACAAGCTGCACACTCTACCCTCTTACAATGTTAGTTTTCCCTAGAGAATAGCAATGTCCTGTCAGCATGCCAGTCCTGCTTTATATTTCATACCTGCGCATCTACTTTGCCTGCATGCCTAATTCTCCCGCCTAGGTTTGCATTATTTTATCTTTCAATTTGAAAACTATGTACATCTGTAAAAACAAAGTGTAATATATGGTAGTGGTATGCTACTGTATTCATTTGAATTAATGTCCGTTAAAGTGCAAAGGCCACAGAACTCATGTATCGCAGGATGGTAGAGATCTGTGCGTTCAAAGAAAATAAATCATGTTTTATAACAAATCCAGTTTATAACTGGGTCTAGGTTCATTTAATTCTGGCGGTGCAGGCAGAGTAAAAGTGGTGGCAAAACCTTAGATTATCAGTCTGAATTCACAGACTGTATGATCTTGTTTTTGTTGCCTCTCTACCAACAGGAATTCTGTGTGTTCACATTCTTGATCCTTCTCCTCTTCCTTGAGGAAACACAGCTGTGGAGCAGGAGCCAGGGCTGTACTGCATGTCTACGGATGGCAGGGGGAGTTGGGTTGTGCTGGATGTAAATGAGATTGCGTCGTTTTTGCCTGTCAGGTGTAAGTGCTTTTATCGTATCATTTAACATCTGTTTTCCCATTAGTTACTTTTTTCTGCCCCAAAAATGGCCAAAGTCAAATGTCCCAGTTGCAGGTACATGAAGATTAAAATAGCAGGCACAAAGTCATCCCACTTTGAAGCTGTGAGTGGTTGCTTTTTACCCTGAAATAAAATGATTTATTTACTTGGTGTAGTAGCCTTAGGATTTCTTTAACAATGCTTGAGGATTGTTTGTATGAAGAACATAAAAAATGGATCAAAACTGACTAAAATTGTGAAGTTACTGGGGCTTAACTAGAGCATATCAGGCCTCTGCCAGAATGGTCTTGTCTGGCAGTCAAGTGAGCGTAGTTGCTGTATGTTCATTTTCTGTGTAGGATTAAGTTATGATGAACAAAAGCCTGTTCCAGATGAGCATATTCCTCAGGGCTTAATGAGCTTTATGTGCATTCATTTTGTGGCACTGGTTGATGCATTTACCACTCCTTATTCTGCTCACCCTTCCAATTTTGGATTGTGATG
>JAAGNO010009659.1:0-24039 GCA_033439905.1 Ceryle rudis | reverse complement strand
GCCATGCGCAGCCCCACCCACTGCTCCTCCACCCAGCATCATTCAGAGGAAGGCGTTTAGATTCTGATAAACTGTCTTTATGTCCCTTTAAATGAACCTCTTGTGTGATGGGATTATAAACTGTCACATCCCAACTTTATTTCTGAGCTCCATCATACCTTAGGAAACACGTGGTGTCAAAAAGAGGGGATTGTAAATTTGTTTCCTGTTGGGAAGCATAAAGCACCGTAAAGTACTTTAACTGGACTTTGAAGAAACTCAGATAATGGTATTCTGCCTCTTACTTGAAAGCATGAATACACAAAAGTTGGTCAAACTGATGGTAACTTCTCATGTGTCAGGGAACAGCAGAGAGCTATAAAGTTGCAGTGTGTGGAAAATTCAATTCTAGCAGAAATTACATGGGTATAGACAGCAACACTGGTGAGATTGGACACTGACCAAAATATTAGAAAAACAAGTGACCACAAACCACAAAGAATTCTCAGACCCACAGCACACTAGAAAGTGCTCCAAACCGGAATTTATTAAAGCCATACACTCTTGAATAGGAATAAAGTGCACAACTATTTTGAAGGACTTTCAGTACTTTCAGTGTTTCACGGAGTATCAGGCCAAACAAGCCCATGCTGGGCTTGCCTGAATACATTCTGATTGATGTAGACTCTTCTCTCCCTGCAATAGCACTGAGTAATTTAGCTAAGATGCCAAATGAATGGAGCAGAGAGGCTCCACACAAGTCCGTATGGTCTGGAGAAGCAGGAGAGGTGATAAGTAGGAAAGGATGCTCTGGTGCTACCCTTGTTTATTTGTCCTTACTTGTTAAGAGACTGATTCTACAAGCAGCTACACGTTTTCTCTGGTGCTATAGGGGTGTTTGTGTGAACATGCTGCTCAGAGGTGTAAATCTCCTGCACTGCTGCCTTTGTGGACAAGTACAGTTTTCCTGTCCAGGGTGAATCAGTTGATAAGAGCAGCCCTCTACCATCACTTGTTCTCCTCACTGCCTCTCTTGGTGAGAACTGGGCTGTCTTCATTTTGGTTTTACTCATTGTACGTTCACTTGTCTCAGAGAGCTCTCTCAGCACCGTAAGATGTTACACTGATGGCTGCTGGGCGCAGTGAAGATCCAAAGCACGATGTTGTCATGGCTTTATGTATAGGATCTTAGCCTGTTGCTTGCTTTCCCCCTGGGGTGTTTTCAGTTGCTGTGGTCTAAAGTAGCAGCTGTGGCTTCCAAATTCAGAATGAAGATATTGGAATCGTGTGTGTGCTCCTGCCAAGAGTGGAAGGCCCTTTTTTGTATACTCCTCAATGCAGCGTTCCCTGTGAACGGGCAGAGAGCAGCACAAGTTTTTTTCCCCTCTGAAAGGTGCCTTTCTGAAAGTGGGCAATGTTCAAGGTTTCTATACTTCCCAAACTGCCGCCGAACGTGCGTATTCCAAACGGGGTTGGAGCAGCGCCACATATGGTCCAGCTTCTCTGAAACGCAAAGTGCCAGTTTCTAGGAGAGGGTTAGGGTTGCAGTATTGAAAAGCTTCTTTTGATATATGTTGCTCTGGGGTTGGGGGAAGGGAAGATGTTTTTAAAGGGCATTGTTGGAAGCTCTTTTGAAAAAGGTCTCAAACCTATTTGTGTAATAAGGGGTGAATGATAGAGAACTTTGTGACTATGGCCTTGCCTGTATTAGTATGTTGACCACTGAAAAAATCCAGTTTAGCATGAATGTGTGATAGAAGGCACAGAAATCACTGCTCCTATGGCTTGTATTTAGCGGCTCACCCCAGCTGAGTGATGATAATGTGCTTTTCTATCCTGTAAGCGTTATTTCTGAAGTGATGTCTTGTGGCCACAGAGTTCTGCTAAGGATTCTCAACGCTAAGTCATGGGCTACCCCACTGCCTTGCTCATCGTGTTGCTACATCACCGCCTCATTGCCACTGCTATGGCTGTGTCAGTGTTTCAGTTGAGAATCCCTGTGTTCAGTTTTATACAGCTGGAGTACAATTAACTTTGAAATTAATCACAGCAGACAAAACTCAGGGAATTAGTTTTTATTTTTCTGCGGCCTTGTAGTTACGCAGGGATTTCTCTCCTTATCCCAAGTTTTTATTCTGGGTGGTGTCTGCAGAAGAAGTATGATTAAGTGAAAGAAACTGGGAAAGTGTATCTTAGTTTGGGTGTGCTGAAAAACTTCTTCCAAGTATAGGCACTGGGTCAAGCAATATTGCATGAGTTTTGGTTTCAAGGCGCTGTGTTTGCCTGGGATAAGTGACAGGCATGTCTTAAGCACTTCTAAGTAAATAAATGTCATTTAGGTATGTAGTTGCCACCCTCCAAAACTTTCCAGTGCTTCTCTTTGCAATTAGATGTTATCTAAACTTCCCTGCACTTAATACAAAGAATATTTAAGCGACCTGTGAATAATGAATATCGTTATTTAGTTACCTCTGGCAACTGAAAAAATTTTAGAGGTGGCTGTTGTAGGACAATGGCTGCTGTATTTGAATGACATAATTTGTCATTATTACAAGCCTTTTCTGAGGTTAAGGAGCAGATACTACTGCTTCTGAGCATATAAGGTCAGGAGTTTCAAAAATTAATTGTAAGACTGATTGTAAAATAGTAAATTTTTTAAAAGAACATGATTTAATTTCTTTGTGTTGGATACTGTGTTTGGAGCCCTTAGATACCACATTTTTGAGGACTTTTCATTTTAGAAAAAAACCAATTCTATCCCTGGTAGGTATGGAAAACTGAGATCCTCGTGTAACCAGATGGCTTCAGGAGTCAGGGCTTTCAGGAAAACCTCACCTATCTCAATAATCACTCAGTAATGGTCAGTAGCATTCAGGACCTCAAAGTCCATTAAGTCCATGAAAAGCATTTCAACAGGTCCATAGGATAGGTAAGTCCAGCAGCCTTATCTGTGGGCCGATGGCATGAGATAAGGGTGCTTATCAGTGATCAGAAGGCTTTCTCCTCTCTGTTGCTTTTCCGTGGGTGAGGGGTGTTTCAGTGAGGGATGGACGTGTGTTCACAACGCCACCAGTCACACAGCGTAGGCACAGCAGTTATACCGTGAGGCATACTGTGCTTTCTGTGAAGAGACAAAGAAGAGACTGGGAATGGAGAGAGTAAGTGTCTGTCAGTACAGATGCGGGCTGTTGGAGTTTACCAAATGGCTGCTCAGTTCCCATCATTTAGACCAGACTGTGTCCACTCTTGCATATTTTGTATTGTAAAACCACATGGGAAATACAGATATTTATCCCCTCAGTGTGGCGATTGATAACCACAGGAAAGCACTGATTTATTGTCCCGTCTTCTCATTACTACAAGACACTTTGATTATCTAAGGCTGCAACAGTTCATCTTCCTAAATCTCCATAGCCTGTAAAAATGTCATCATTTCTACAGGCTACCATCTAACTTGACAGAATGCTTGCATGAAGTGAAATAGGCGTGATTTCATATTTGTGAAATGAAAGAGGGCAGATATTGTGAAAAGAAATGATTAGCAATGGCAAACAGGTTCATGAGTACAGTCATCTCTTTACCTGGTAGGTGACTGACAGTGGCTGCAGTGCTTAATAATTTCCCTTTTGATTCTGACGGTGTCTGAGAGGTGAAAGCAGTTTCATCATTATCTCTCACATACCCTGCTTCTCTGATTGACTGGGCATGTTTTTTGTCATTATGAGTGTCACCACAAGACAGCCGACTGATCTTTTTGAGTGTGGATGCATTGTGGGTGCCAAACCAAAGTTGCCTTAAAAGCTGTTGGTAAAAAACAGAATGTGTGCTGCTCCTTGTAATTTGTTAAGAGGGGTGGTATGTCTGCTTCCTCCCTGAAGGTCCATGCAGGACATCCATGGGGACTACTGAGTGTGCTTTTGGGCTGATGGCCAAAAAAAAATAGGGCAGGCAGGGCTTTCCCCAGAAAGCAGGAAAGAAGATTATTAGAAGCATGGACTTCCCTTCAGTGCCTATAGTTTGGGTAACCTTTTAAAGCTCCCCATTAAAAAGCCAAAGATATGTTGAGGCAAGTTTCATTGTGAATATATCAGTGAAATGGGGAGCTTTCATAACTTCAGAAAATAAATTGAGTCCTTATAAATAACACAGAATGAATTATAATAGGTCAGAAATGTGAGGAAACAACACTTCTTGCATTAGGTTTTTGTTGTAGGACCCTTAAGTTTTCCCAATCAACAGCTAAGCTAACCTTCAGAACCATTTTATTATCTACATATAAATTGCTTTTATGCAGTTCAGATGTGGGAACTACTTACAATATCTAAGAGAAAAACTGTTGAAAAAAGTGGATTTAAAAATTTTTTTAATGGTCAACTTGTTTTCTGCCTGTCCCATATACTCCTGAATTTGGGATTTCTGTCTCAAGACAGCTGAGGTGGGACTGCTGTAAATTTGCACTGTGGTAGAGCCATGACAGCCAAATTACAAGGTCAAGTTGAGGCACCATCAGATTTTTGGAATCCACAGCCCAAATTCAGTCTATGGGGCTCCCTTGAAGGTAAAAGTGCGAAAAGTTTGAGAAAAGGGCTTGGTCTGAACTCAATTTTCTGACACCTACTCAGCCTGAGATACTTGAAACCATACAGCTTAGGGGTATCTCATACTCTGCTTGTGCTCAAACACTTGACAACACACAAAAGTTGCCAGGAGAGAGCTCCAGCACTGATGTTTTTGTTCCCAAATCCAGCTGCTTGGGTAGGGCTATGGAGGTCTCTCATGGGGAAGTTGCAACAAGGTGATGGATTGAGACGCAGAGACGAGGCAAAACAGGATGCTTGAAACCTAGCCTAGTAAAGGCCAGACAGGATTTGAACTTTAAACAAATGGTTCTCATTTTCTCTTAGTAACTTAAATTTACACATAATCTGGATACAGTCAGAAAGATCTTCCTAAAATATTCCTCCTTTTGGCAGGATGCTGTCTTCTGAACCGTGTTTTCTTCTGTACATCTTCAGGAACATGATCTGGGAGGGATGACTTGTAACCAAAATTCCCCACTGCTGGTATTAATAACAAAAAGCCTGACATGTAGCTTCTCCAACTCCCACCCGCCTCTGACAGGATCAGGCCCTAACACGGCTTAGAGACAGATGTTCTAGGAAGTCTCAAGTTGCTTAATATTATTTGTTCACACATCCCATCTGATGCTAAATCTTGTTAGGGAGGTGTTAAATGTCTGAAGACGACAGAGGCACTATCCATTCCCAGAATGAGTCACTGGGACCCGAGAGCTGAGTCCAACTATCACCACCCGCCAGGGCTTCCGAGACTCCCCCCATTACTCCCTCTTTTTCATTTTAATGGAGATATTAATTCCAATCCCATGAATTGGAATTTGGACACAATCCCTGATTTTCTTATGACATATTAATAGCAAAATGTGAAAGGCACAGGATTAAAGAAAAAAAAAAAAAATCTGGTGCATGGTCATAAATGCATAAGAACAGAAATGTCAGTTTTTCTTAAAGGGAGAGAGATGCTATTCTTCTAATTAAAAACTGTTCTAAAAATACAAGACAGCTCCTTGCACAGAAAGAAAAGTTTCTGTGTGGGGAGCAAAAACCACTTCCTGAACTCTATATCCCTTCCCTGAGGAAAGGGCACCAAATCTGTTTATTCTCCTCATTTCACAGATGGGGAAGCAGAAACACAGAAGTGAAGAGACTTGCCCGTTGTCAGCTGTGGTCAGGCATCAATCCAAGCTGTCCTGATTTCCAGGCTCTGCTTTTACCCAGAGTCAAGCAGACTCTGGTTCTTCCTCCTCCTCCTTGGCGGCATCCTTAGTAGTTTTGCCGCTCCACTGCATGCAACCTCTTCCTTAGGTTTAAAACGGGGCCGAATGTCTATCCGGCGTTGCACACCATACAGCTTCCCGGTGCAGAAAGTAAACATGAAAATGTGTTGTCCCAGACCTCAGCTGTACGCACACATGGTGCACAGCCCCGATGAAACCCATTTAATGTGTTTAATATGCATCATCCATGACTTGTAGGTTGGATGCAGGAAAAGAAAAACAAAACAGCACTGTAAAACAAACTATGATTTCAGAGAGTCGCTGAAAACGAAAAGCAGGAACAGGCACCAGGAATCTTTCAACAAATGTAATTTAAAGATCTCACTTTCAGCTCTCTGGGCACTTTGACAAGCATTTAGCGGGATTCGAGCAACTACAGAGTAGTAACGGGCAGCTGTCTGTGCAGCACGACTGTTCTGGGGTAGGAAGGAGTGGGACACATGGGAGGGAGAAATGGGGGTGATGGGAGGGAACAGGGCTGAGTGATGTGTGCCGGTGTCATGAGTGAACCCCATCCCAGAGTGTATACTCTCGTCTGTTGCGACTTTCATGAGTCAAGGAGTGAACACCCTCCTTGATAATGAGTCTGATAGTAAAACTGCCCTTGCCAAGCCAAACAGCAGGCGTTTCCAAGGCTGGGGAAGACCCCAAGGGAAGGGCTGCAGCTCCAGGTGGCTGAAGTGTAGGAAAATGGGGCAGGGGGGGGAGGCAGGACTGGGCTGATGGGAGGGAGCAGCTTGGCAATGCTTGAGGTTCTCCCAGAGGTGCAAAAATTCTCTCGGCTGCTCATTCCTTGCAGGAAAACTGCTCCTTTCTGCCTGCCAGAAAGGATTTCTACCTGACAGCCAGAACTAGGCTTTGCTAGTCCCCAGGACAGCCATTTGCAGCTTCACTAGAATGACTTCTGTGTACCAGGGACAGCCTTGTGAAGACTGTCCTACCCACACCTTTATTTGCCATCTCTGCAGGGCCAGTGGTTACATGGGGGAGGGCTTTCTTCACCTTCTTATCCTTTGTAGCACCTCACAGCATTAACAGGAGAGGTCCTTCCCTTCCTTTGCTAAGGTCTGCACAGCTTGTGTTTCCACCTACCTCCACCATAATCCTTAAAAGCAGGCCTTGAGTACAAGTCCAGTTTTCTTTGATGGCTCTTTGATAGAATCACAGAGGTCAGAAAGGACCTTTGGAGGTTGCCTAGTTCAACCCCTTTGCTCAAAGCAGGGACATCAATAGCAGGTGGCTCAGGACTGTGCCTGGTTTTGGTTTTGAATATCCAAGAGTGGAGACTTCACAACTTACCTGGTAAACCTGTCCCAGTATTCAACCACCCTCCACTTTTTCAGGTGCTCCCAGGTACTTCTCTGTTCACTCTACAGCAGGAGCTGTGCAAATGCTCTTGTGGGTTTTCCTGGACACTTTGTTGGCATAGAGCCTTTCCTTCTTTGTAACTTGATAGTTGATATCCCTTTCACCCCCACCTCCTCTCTGCGAAATATGGGTTGTGTGTATTAGGCCCGTTTGGGGCTAGAAATGGACAGTGGTGAATATTATTACAATATATCGGTTATGCATCTGCAGTTGTGATATCTGTATGTGATTCATATATGACTTTTGATGTATTTTTGTATTCCTATGGAGATTTTACATGGCACACTCAGATATCATTGGGTTTTGACTGGTTCTACTCTACTTCCCTGCTTGCTTTTAATGTTTCTGTGTTAGAAACAAGCGTGAAGTTTTTGTAAAAGATTATTCATGACTCTTAACAGTTCAAACTTTTCCTAGAAGAATAATATTCTCATTCATTAACTAAGTAATAAGAGAATCAGATGGTGTTTGATTAGGGGATAATCAAGTTCCTGAGCAAGTAAACTTTGACAACAAAGAAACAGTTTATGCCACTGGCTGAGCAAGACCATTTCCTGGTAAACTGAAGCTCTCTCTCCTTCCTGTTTTTGTGGCATTGAGAAGTGGGATCAGTGGTATAAATCCTGCTGTGGAGTTGAACTACCCCATGGTTGTCTCTATCTGGCACAAACACCAGCACACCCCTCTAGCCACTGATCTGGAGCAGCTTCCCTTTGCTATCTCTCCAAGGCAGGAAATACCCCCACGCACCGTCTTCAGTCTGTAAATTATTTCTCAGGACGGGGATCCTTCCCACCCTTCAGGAGGAGATACAGCTTTTAGGAACAGGCTGGGAGTGCCAAAACCCACCCACTCAGCCAGCAGGCAAGAGAACTCGGTTATTGACCTCCATGCCTCTGAGCCCTGTTTGGGTTTGTTTCCGCTGAGTTCAGAGCAGTTGGGCGGTTTTAACCTCTTGTGCCAGCCCAGCAATCTGATGATGATACATGGTCTCCTGGGGTATCGACAGCTGAGGTCACTGCCTTGCAAAAAGACCCAAGCAGCTTGTGAGTTTTGAGTGTGATTTCTGTGAACCAAACCCACACTCAGCTGGGCCAGAGTTTGACTCAGTCTCTGATGGAAGGACAGCCTTGCCAGGCCACATGGTGTCACAGTGAGATGTTGCTAAGAGGGAGAGTAGTCCTTGTTTTGTGGTACTGCCTTTGTATTTCTGTGTTTGCATCATGGCATCACCCACTATTGCCAAGGGAGTCGTAATTCAGAAGCTGGAACAGGTAGAGGTAAAATAGGCGTAGATTAAATGGCATTTGGCAGCTTATTTTCCCATCACTCTGCCTTGGTATGTAAAGCAGCTTGGCACTTCTGCTGTTGTACTGCTTTCCACCAGGCAGACACCACTTTGTGTTTTAAACCACTGCTTTGTGTTTTAAAATAAACACCCATGGGTGATGGGGCACTAAGTGTGCCAGGCAGGGGAGAACTTCCTTGGCTCACATCTTCAGTACAGACAGAGGGCAGGTGGAAGTTTAGTCTCGGCCAAAGGCAGATCAGACGCTCTGTGTGCGTGTCCAAGAGATGACTTAGTTTTCAGTCCTTGTTTTTGAGCCTTCTGATTAAAGACAGAGCCATATACTTTTGAGGTTTTGGTGGATAGATGAGTAGTGTTAAATGACATGGAGAAATAGGGTGGCCCAAAGACTGCATTCAGAACTTGGTGTGAACTTGGGCCAGGCCAGCACTACAGGGACAGTAGCCTTGAGGGAACCACGATGGCAACGTGCTGCTTGTTGTGTGATGAGAAGGGCCACGATCAAAACATTTTGAGGGGCATTACCAGGGGGAGCACTGGTTACAGGCGCGGGATCATTTAGTACATAAGCTGTGCTGAAGACGCTTGGAGTGATTAAGTCAAAGTGTATCAAACTCTGAATGATTAGCTAAACTTCGGGAAACGTATTAACCAAACTCCCTGCCTGTGAAAACAGGTATGGACATGGCCCTCTGAGGTATGCAAATTAATTCAGCGAGAGAATGCATGTCATGGGGATTGTATGCATGTATGTGCATACATCAAGATACTTAAAGAGACATGACAGATTTTCAACATGTGCAACACCCTGCATGTCAAATATGATTAAAATGTCATCTTTGGAAGGGAATGTTTGTGTGGGACATTCTGAAAATAAATTAATTGTGTTTATAGCCATCTATTAGGTTGAATGTATTCTATATTTTTCCTGCTTAGGACACGAGGTAATCAATGCCAGATTTGTAAGCTTTCCGCTGCTTGATTTGATTAAATAATCATCAGAATATAGTGATTTTATATATATAAGGTTTACAGTAACTTTTCTTACATTGGCTAAAGAAATAAGCTCTGCTATTATTCTTTGAAGTAAAAATCCAGGGATGTACCAAGATAGTTTAAGCATAAAATCAGAGAATTAAATTCAATTTAACTTCATAAATGAAACACATAGAACCACTCCCATTCAGTTTGTAAGCCAAAACCTCCTCACATATGGAATTTTAATGGTGGATAACTTCAGGTAATGAATAAATATTTTTAAAAGTGTAAAAAGTGGGGGGGGAGGGAAGGGGGAAAAATAATGATGTATTGACTGAATTATCGCTTTCTTACTGCACCTGCCTGATCACGTTTAGTAATGTTACCTTTGGTATTAAGGTGCTCACTCCAGCTTTATATCAAGTAATACTTTAGTAATGAAGTGGAGGATGCAGGTTGTTTGAGGAAGTATCTTTCATTTACTATAAAAAATCAACTCTGAAAATATTTCTATTCATTGCTAAGTTGGCTTTGGTTTCAGCTCTAAGAAGGAAGGGGACCAATTAGTGATAGCCCAAAGAAGAAAAATCATGAATATTCAGAGGCCTGGAAAGCATGACCTCCTGAGGAAACACTGAAACATTTGGGTTTGTTTAGTCTAAAGAGGAGAAGATACAGAGAGAAGGATGATCACAGCCTTTGAGTATGTTAAAAGCTGCTCCAGAAGGGGATGGGAATAAACAGCTCTCTGTGTCCTCTCTGGATAGAGCAAGAAGTGAGGGGCTGATTCTGAGGCAAGGACAGTTTGGTTATGACTTGAGAGGAGGTGCTAATTCTGATCTCTGGGATGGAGATGGTGGAATTATATATTTTTAAGAACAGGTTAGAAAATGTCAGGGATGATGTACATATTTCTTGTTCCTTCTGATAGGAACAGCTGATCTCATAAAGTCCTATTCTCAAAAAAAAAAAAAAAAATCCTCTTTTTGAAATCCCTATTTTCTAAGATCCTGATTCTTTGCAATGAAGTAGGAGGTGAATGTGTTCATGTGATTTCTTACCTGTATGTTTGTGCAGTATCATGCTGTGAAGTCATGTATTTTATGGGTTTTGGTCATGAAATGTTCTGGCCACAAGCAGAAAAACTATAAATGTGAGCTCTAAGACTATATTCATCATAGACATTCAGGTACTGTTAAGTATTGACTAAAGCAGGTTAAGGTGGAGACAGTACACAGAACAGAGCTGGAAAGAGTAGAAGTCTGTTCTGGAAGAAGGCTTCAAAGGAGTGAGGTGGTGGGGTTTTTTTGTTGGGGGTGTGCTAAGGAAAATTATTTTTCTGCAGAATGCAGGGTATCTGGGAGAGAAAAAGACATGCCTTCAAGGAAGGCTGGAGAGGAAAGTGTCATGTAAGGGCAAGTGAGAGGCAACAGAGACACAAACCAGGCTGTCAGTAAAGGTGGAGAAAAGGAGTTGAGTTCTGTACATTAACTGAAAAAAAAAAAAAAAAATCAGAGTAGAGCAATGTAAGGAAGAAAGGAGAGATCTGAACGAACACACAGACAGGAAGTAGATTGAAGAAGAAGTTAACATAAGCTGCCATGGAAAGTAAATAGGAACTAGGAGAACAAGGAGATACTGTGTATTTTCTGTGTTTAAGGAAGTGTTGGGATTTTCAAGCTCATACATTAGTAGCTAGAGAGATATATGAGCCTTAACAGCATGAGAATCTTGACAAGATGCAGTGACCATGCACACAAACATAAAATTTGTTCTAAAATGTAGAAAAATAATTGTCATGAGCTAATTTTAATCAAAAGTCTGGTTTTGTGTTAACACGGTGTCTTGTAGCATATGGGCAGAAACTAGCTGTGAAAGACCAAGCAAATGGACCATACTGTTAATTATTTTTTCCCGTGTTCATTGATCGATTTCAGAAGACTTATAATAACCTTTTGCTTGTGACCTGAAGTTCAAATTGCTAAGGAAACATGAGTCCGCAGAGTAATGGAATCTGCAGCCTAACCCCAACAAAGCGTTTGTTTATAAATAGGAAGAGAATATCCTAATAACAGGAGGCAGATGTTAAACATCTTGATTCATTTCAGATCTACTCAGCGTAACTCAATGAGCACAAAGTCAGGCAACAGTGGTCAAACACAGCTTTAATGGGACCCACTAGGATAAAAATAAAATATATGTTGTGCTTTCTGCAGCTTGTGAGCTGACTATGAAACAGTTTGAAGAGAAACTTTCAGGGCTGATTGCTAAAACAATTTAATCATATCCTGATTTTCACTATTATTGTTTGTTTAATATTTTAAACATTCTGTGTATTAAAATTCTTGGGAGAGCCTTGGGGTTTGTTAGTTTGTTGATTATATTGCACATAGTTTCTTGATTATATTAGGCATAGTTTCTCCACCACCATCCCTATTAAAGCCAGTGTTACAATGTCATAAATAGTTGAATTTTTATATTGTCAGTGGTTTTGGTGATGGCAATTTAAAAGTATTGCTAAGTGTTCTTTTTCTGCTTGGCCATGTACACAAATAAACAATTGGGATAATGCTGTAAAGTTATTGTTGAACTGCTGCCTGGGCTTGAAAAAGCTCGATACGCGAAACTCACCGAGGTGAATGGAAACATTCCAACATATTTCAGTGAGCTCTGGATCAGGCTCCTGAGCATAGTGCTGTTTCAAAGCCTTTTTTCTTTTTTTTTTTTAACATATTGTAATAGGCAATGTTTACTGAATTTATCTAAGGTTTCTAGTGATTAATATACATTAGCTCCAATGTGTTTTGACTGGCTGATGATTAGGTATCATAGGGTAATTTCTTAGGGGTTTTTTTTATTCTGCACTTCACAGGCATTACACAACACTGCTCCAGCTGTCCTAATGTCCAGATGTTGGCTGTAAAGCTCTCTGAATTTAATATTGTATGCAATCCCCCCCTTTTTTATTATTTTCCCCTGAACTGGTTGAAGCTGCAATGTCTGTGTTAGCTCTGTTTTCTTACGAGGACTGTTTTGAGGGTAGCTATTACTCCGATGTGGTTTGGAGGGAGCTCAGATTTCATCAAAACCTGCGCACAATCCCTTCATTTGTTTGAAGATATCTTTCTCATATCAAGGCGAAAGAGCCTTCTGAACATGCAGGACACATTCTGCTCCTGCACTGGCTGGAGAACCTTATGTCTCTGGTTCTAGTCCTGCGTCCTTGCCGCAGTCCTCAGTTAACTTTAGCATTAGTAAACAAACACAAAGCTCCAGCTTGGGACTCCATGTAAGAAAGGTGCTGTCTTTGTTTTAATAATTTCTGTCATGTTAGGGTGAGCGATTTCTTCCACCTGGATATTTCACATTGTACCTCCTTATGTACTTTCCCCAATACTTTCTTTTGTGTGTCTGTAACGCCTACCAGTTGAACATCTCAGAAACCACTGTAGGTGCTAATCAATCTACACGACTGCTCTGCAAAATAGGTAGGTGCCCTCATTCCCACTTGGCCCTTATTTGAAAGCTTAAGTATGGATAGATGTTGCACCCGTGAAAGCACAAAAACTCCCCATTTCTTCCTTTCAGTCAGTGTCTCTTAACTATACTTGCAAGCTGTTTGCTAAAAAACCTGTATCTGTTTGGGAGGAAAGCAGTTAATTGTCCCCACATATTCGACAACACTTTTTGGTGTTGGCAAGGGGCATGTACTTTCAGTCGCTTTGCAGGTCTCTTGAGAGCTCAAAGAGGGTTGAAAGATGTTGCTAATTCCTCTAATCTTTCAGCACAGAGTTGAGATGGGGCATGAAGTATGTCATTCAAAAGATACTTGAGCAATATGATTGGCTAATGAAGAGTCCTAGCAGCAGGTATGATATTTTAAATATGCACTACCAGAACACAGGCTTTTAAGAAGCATTTCTCCTTGCCCTCACCTCGATGTTTGTAACGTTGCAGATAGCTTTTCTAATTGTAATAAGTCACAACAGGGCATACCTTGTTGGGCCATAATCATAGTTCTCAGGCTGCTGATAGCACTCCTCCTTTGGGTTCGTGGCTGGCGTACACCCGAGGAGTGCAATTATGGTACAACAATGATTGCCCTGTTGTGCCTTATTATTCAAGCAAGGCACTGAAACAAGTGTTTGTGTGCGTGCACATGCAGAGACAAAGTACATCTGAGCAGGTCCTTACCAGATAATTAACAAACTTGTATTAACCCTATCCCAACATTTAATTTGAATGTTCCTTTTACAGCTGCCATTTTATCCAACTTGCCAGGTAGATCCCAGGAAACCCACTGAGGACTCCCTTTTCCTTTACTCTTTGCCATTATTTTTGTGTTGGGTTTTGTTTTGTTTTAGCATGAATTTGAGTCCTGACAAGGGTGGCAACCTGCCAGCCTTGGAGTAGAAAGATGCCTGTTCAGCTATAGGGCACATAAATCACAACCTGTGCTAGTAGGAGGTCCCCTCACATCAGGTGGAAGATTTGAGCTGAGCTTTTGTGTCCTTATGGCCCACTGAGTCTGTGTTTGCCCAGATCACTAACAGATATGTCTTGATAGTGCTAATAACCATGGCAGGTCTTAAGAAGAGCCTCTCTGCTCTGCTCAGACCCAGACCCGAAGAGCCAAGATCTTATTTCCTAGAAATCCCACTGCTTTTTGATCAGTGGGCCTGAACCAACAACATACAAATGAAAAGTGAAGCTATGCTACCAAATCCTTGAATTATCCAGTCCCTTTAACACTTTCAGGTGTTATTAGAGAATCATAGAATTGTCAGGGTTGGAAGGTACCTTAAAGATCATCTAGTTCTAACTCCCCTGCCATGGGCAGAAACATCTCCCACTAGATCAGGTTGCTCAGAGCCCCATCCAGCCTGATCTTAAAAAATCCCAGGGATGGGGCTTCCACCACCTCTCTGGGAAACCTATTCCAGTGTCTCACCACCCTCATGGAGAAGAACTTCTTCCTAACATCCAATCTGAATCAACCCATCTCTAGTTTTAATCCATTCCCTCTAGTCCTACCACTACCTGACATCCTAAAAAGTTTCTCCCCAGCTTTCTTGTAGGTCCCCTTAAGATACTGGAAGGCCACAATAAGGTCTCTCTGGAGCCTTCTTTTCTCCAGGCTGAACAACCCCAACTCTCTCGGTCTGTCCTCATAGGAGAGGTGCTCCAACCCGCTGATCATCCTCGTGGCCCTTCTCTGGACATGTTCCAGCACATCCATATCTTTCCTGTAATAGGGGCTCCAGAACTGGACGCAGTACTCCAGGTGGGGTCTCACAAGAGTGGAGTAGAGGGGGAGAATCACCTCCCTCAACCTGCAGGTCACGCTTCTCTTGATGCAGCCCAGGATATGATTGGCTTTCCAGACTGCGAGTACACACTGACGGCTCATGTTGAGCTTCCCGTCCACCAGTACCCTCAAGTCCTTTTCTGCAGGGCTGCTCTCAAGCCAGTCACTGTCCAGCCTATATCGGTGCTTGAGATTGCCCCGACCCAGATGGAGGACCTTGCACTTGGTCTTGTTGAACTTCATGAGGTCCACTTCTCCAGCCTATCAAGGTCCCTCTGGATGGCATCCCTTCCCTCTGTCATGTCAGCTGTCCCACACAGCTTGGTGTCATCGGCAAACTTGCTGAGGGTGTACTCAATGCCACTGTCCATGTCGCTGACAAAGATGTTAAACAAGACCGGTCCCAGTACTGATCCTTGAGGGACTCCACTTGTCAGTGGCCTCTACTTGGACATAGACCCATTGACAGCCACTCTGTGTGGCTGTCAAGCTAGCTCTTTATCCACTGAATTGTCCTTTCATCAAACCCGTATTTTATCATCTCGGAGACCAGGATGTCATGCAGGACAGTGTCAGAGGCTTTGCTCAGGTCCAGGTAAATGATGTCGGTTCTTTAGCTCTTTATTCTTTGGCTTTAGCTATATTTGGATACACAGAATATGAAATGTATTTATGGCATATAGCAGTGTGACACAGAACAAGTGACACCCTTCTCTTGCAATAACATCTGTAGCAGTGGACTGCTGCATAGGGCTGGAGGATACCCAAGGGTCAGCATGCCATCATTTGTCACTGCAGTTTGGAATTGAGGAAGCTGCTTAAACAACAGACAGGAAAGAGGCACTTCTCTCATTTTTTCTAGGCTTATCCTGTCAAATTTTTAAGTCAGAAGAACGGAATGAATTCTATGATCCACATGTTTGAAGTTGTCTTCCAGCTCTGAGCATTTTTAATTGCAGATGTTGTTAAGATGTCATTTTTAATGGCTGTATAAAAAAGCTCTGCTATTTCCACATTCCTGAGCTTTGAGCAGCATGCATTCTTCAGCTGCTGAACAACAACAGCCCATCTCCCTCGGCCCTGAAGATGCTGAGAATAGGAACACTCTATCTTTGCAGCCAAGCTAGTGTTTGTCATCGCACTGTGGCACCTGCCCAGTTTAGAGACTGTAAATTTTCCTTGAGGGGTGCAGCTTTGTGAGAGTTGGTCACAAGTGAGATTCTGTGATAGCTAATGCAATGTTTCCTGAGATTACAGATTGCTAGGCTGGGGTCAGTGTTAGGACCACAAACATAAGGTGTTTGAGCTGAAAATATTTTACAGCATCTGCCAAACTGGTGAAATTTTCCATATTTGCTGCTGTGTTCAGTTCTTGTAATGGTTACAGAGGACCTTGGCTCCCTCTTTATCCTCTGTCGATAGCAAAAGTTAATCACTTGCACATGGGCTCCCTTGAAAAAAAAAATAAAGTTATGTTTACTTGTTTTCCTCTCTTGCGTTAAATTTCATTTCCTCTCCTCCTACCATTTCTCTGTGCTGTTAACCTATTGCTCATTGGGGTATAACACAGAACTGGGTTTCCTGAGGAAAAAAAAAAACAGTGATGCTCGTTCTTTTGGAAAGCTGCTCTGCGTGTCTGAAGGCAGAATCTGTGCCCTGATCTGTGGCTCTCCTGGATTCTCTCAGTTTCAGTCAAAGGAAATAAAATGTGAAGAGAGAAAAAATAATGTTGTGAAGCTGTATGGGTGTTACACCTGTCAGCCATTTCTGCAGAGAGGTGCAGAAGGGCTGAGGGCTGGGGTGCCAGATTTCATCGAGCACCACTTTTGCGTTCACAGGAAACAGGCTAATGCCCTAGTTTGGCTCTAGGGATTTACGTCCACCTGCAGAAAACTACCAGGAGGAACCCTGGTTATGGAGAGAACTGGAGCATTTGGCCTGACTGCTGTTGATCCTGGCTGCAGGGTGGCAGCCAAGGGAGATAGATACAGCATCCCTGTGCCCCCATCAGTTCTGAAAGAGCCCTTCTGACCCTCAGAAGCTCAATTTCAGACAGCTTCCTTTCCCTCTGTGTGCTGACAGTGGTGTAGGATTCCCCCTGACTTGCCTCTAATTCCCTAGAAATGTTTTGGCTCTTCTTAACTGCGTTTGGCAGTAAGGTAACGCTCCAGTTCTTCAAGGGCAAATACCTCTGATCTACATGCTATTAATGGCCAGTTGTAGGATTTCAATGCTCAGTCTGGCATATGCCATTCAGGATGGTCTCTTAAATGGAATCTTTATCTATCATATATCCTCATCAAATTAGTCTCTCCTCCCCTCTGGATCTGCATGCCGACCCTGCTGCTTTGATGTTACAGCACTGAGGAATTTATAAGACATGGTATTTTTTCCCAGCAAGAAAACATGAGCAAACCATCTATTATGATAATTACTGAAACTGATTTACATCTTGTGAAAAGATTAGGCAGTGACGGCTGCTGCTGCTGCCTTGGAAATGTCCCATAATGATATCAAACTTAAGGCCTAAGGAGAAGTACAAAAAGGCAGCTTGAAAACCTCTGGATGTGTATCTTCTGATAAGTCTCCATGGATTTGCTGATAAGGCTGCCTCTGGAAGGATTCTCGCTTCTGGTTCTCTCATCAGGCAGAGGGATTTTCCCTTCTTTGCAGTTGTGCTTCCAATGAGCATTTGAATTTGGTAGGACTTTGAAAAATGACAACCAGAGAAAAATTAGATTCAGACACAACTAGAGTTTCAGCTGGTTTTACAGCATGAGCCAGCAAGTCACGCTGAGAGCTCTTCCGCAAACAAATCTGGAAAACGTGGCTTCAGAGACGAGTCTCTCTAATGGGTTCTTCAGTATCTCCTCTCTCCTCCAGCTTTTGGAACCTCATCTTGCAGGCATGTTTACACAAATAAATAGCTTCACAGGAATAATTTTCTATGACTGTGTAAATTCTTGAAGTATTTTAAGCCTCTGCTGTAGATATTAAGGGTAGATTTGTTGCTGGCTCCAGTTGGTGTGTAAGGACAGCTTAGGTACAGAGTTTGCTTCCTCCCACTCTGCTTAGACACCTTTCATGTAAGGTATACATAGAGTAGGATGAATTATGCAAAATATTTAGGGCCTGTGCACTAATTCTTCCTGCTGGTAGCCTGGTGAGCTTTCATAGCAAGTGATTTTTACTTTCAGGAATAACTCAATTTCAAACTTAAAGGGATGAGCATCCCTTGAAAATAACATTGCTAAGAAAGCCAAATTCATACAGTCCAAAGGAAAACAAATAGTGAGTGTTTTGGGGGATGTTATTAGACAGGGAAGACAAATTATCAAGACATTATAAAAAACTTTACAATGAAGTACAGTGTTAGGGCTTTTTTATATTCTGATAGTTTAAAACATGAACAGAAGACATGCAATGAAACCAAAGCATGTCAGCACGTTAGTGTATGAAAGTCACAGTCATGTCATCAATTCAGTGATGAGATTCTAGCAGGTTTCAAACAATAGTATGAAAATTTATCTGAGCTATGATGGGATCACCAAACTGCAACACTAAGCATTAAGCAAACTCACTAGTTAGCAACTGTTTTTCAAGTTCCTATGAATGATGAGAGGTAGATTTTAGGATATTTAGGATGGCTTTGCTGAGAGGGAAATGTGCAATATGTTTTAGAAATTTTGAACACCATGAAACTGAAGGCAATGGAAAAAACGAAAATGGCTCTTTCATGGGCAAAAAGACATAATAATATATTTTCCTCTTCGTGTAGTTCACTGTGTAGTGATGTTTTATAGAGGTACTGTAACCCAAAATAGTTTGTCCACTGTTCTCATAATGCGTCAAGATAGGGCTATGAACAGGGATAGTTTTCATAAAGTATCTAATTCAACACACTTAAAATGCTTAAGCCAGTACATGTGTTATTCTGCGAGAAAAATAAAACTGAAACAAAAGCTTTGGCCAAAGGTACCACTTTGACTGAAGGCAGTGGTTAGTGCCCACGTGCCTCAGAGACATCTCTCCAGAGCGTGTCCCAGCTGCTAGTATCCCCAGATACTTTGTCCTACTTCATGCAGCCATGTTTGTTGTCAAATCTCAGTCCAAAATGAAGGCTATTCTTTGTGTTTAGATATTACATCTGTACATCACTGTAAGGTCCAGTCAGTGCAAAGTGGAAAGGTGGTTTTATGTGGTGACGCCCACGTGCTACTGAGGCACCAGAACAGAAAGTTTCTTCCAAAGCCTGTGTTTCCCTGAACCCTTTTGAAACTCAGAGAGGCTGACGGAGCTGCAGCAGAGCTGCAGAGCTCGCTCTAATGTAGATTATCAGAATTACTTGACTTGTTTGCTTAGGAGCTCACTGGCACCAGGTTTTCCCTGATGGCTGCTAGGGTCTGTGTGGAAAAGCCCTACAGGATGTTATAGGAATCTTTGCAGAAACATTAAAAGGCCCTATTTAAACTGCTCTGAAACCTATAGAGTTTAATAGAAGGTAATATCCTTTCTATTGTTGTTTTTAAATGTCCTGTATAATTCTATATTAAATTCTTGAGAAAGGCTGTAATTTTCTATTAAATTCTTTAAGGCTTTTCCACAAGGGTTCAGTAACATTTTTCATCTTTCCCAGAAGTCAATCACTTCAAGCTGCTAGCTATATGTACACATTACATATATACGTACACATGTATGTACCTATGTGCTACTCCTCTGGAGTCCCTTACTCAGAGCCAGGTTCAGTTCCTTGCAAAATGATTGAAGAGCTCCCCCCTTGCTGTCTGTGAGTGGTCACACTGGGGAGAACTTTACACACTTATGCTCTGAGCCAAACCCACCCTCGCTGGGCAGGTCTCTTTTCTCTGCTCACTAAAGACTCTCCGCATCCAGCTCCATTAGTTATGGAGTGAAGGCTGGTAGGTCACTGCCCAGCTCCTGCACCACTATCATGCCTGCTGGGGACACTTTCGCCTTCTCTCCAGGGAAAGTCTCTTGGAGGGGAAGGAAAAGCAAGCTCAGAGGAGGCAGGCAGCCCGAAGCCAGCAGTCGAGAAGCAGTTCCAGCTGAGCTGCCTGGCTCACATGAATTAATCTACCCTTTTTAAAACATTCACACGCTGATCTGATTTTGACTGCTCCCTGCACCCAAGTGGCTTTACAGCTTGGTGTGGTTTAGAGGGAAATTCCGATGGCACTTTCTCTGCAGATTCAGTTTATCCCAGTGCTGGCACTCAGACCACCTGATGTGCATGTTATGTTTGTTTATTTTGCTGATACCCTGAGAAGGTCGTTGGCAGCCTGTTTCCCCCTCTTTGGATACGTATGCTGCTGCAATCACTCTGCTCAACGTATGTACAGCGTGCAGGAAATGTTAAGTTCAGTAAACAAAACAAACATACACAGTTTGTGAATTGTAGAATATTTTGGTTTTTCTTCTGAATTGCAGTTTTACTCCCACCATCAAGCTTCCTTGTGAGAAGCCCAGCCTGACTTGACTGCAGGGCTCACAACAATGATCTCTTCCACCCAGGGTCTGACACAGAGCCTTGGAGCAGCATGTTTGTCAGAGTTTGATGGTGCTGAGGTCCTGACCTGAACCCACAGCTGTGGAATCACTTCTTGTCCAGTTTGGCTTTGTAGCTTGGATCTGGGGCCTTTGCCTACTTTCACTGCAAAATATTCAAGCGTGAGTTATTAGAAGACTTACCAGCTGCACTTGAAGCAACGTGCTGTTTGGTTTTGTGCTCCTGCACATGGAGCTGAGCAAAGAAAACACATGTGAAAGTTGCTCGCAAGGTGTTCATCCCTGGGAACCCTCAGCTTGGCAGCTTATTCCTCCCTTATAGCACGGCACAGCCAAATAGGTACTTTTATCTTGGGTATGGGCACCATTCTGCCACAGTGCCAGGGGAGGGCGGGTGGGGAAGGGGCACACAGAAAACCTTGAGCCCAAGCCTGACCCTGCAGCCTGCCTGTGCAGCACCTGTGCATGGTCAGGAGGTCAGAGGTATGTCGTTCTTAGATACCCTTTTTAGTCAGCTCTAGCGTAACTGTAGTCCATGCAAGAGAAAGTGCATCTCATGGTAAGGGGCTGGATTCATGGACCTTCGGCTGGTAACATGAATATTTTAGCTGGGGCAATTAGCTTTCTGTAATAATTTTGGGGGTGATTAGGTTTGGGGTGAAGACCTAGGCTGTTTTACTGCAAAGAGGAGCCATTTGGCTTGCTGCTGCTGTTCTCATCTCAGCTTCAGTATGTGACTAATCTGCTGGGGTGCCTAGACACTGGGCTAGGAACTCTTCATGTCTTCATGTCCAAATTAAAGTGCATAAACAACAGTGCGTAAATAAAAAAACCCACAGGTATTTGTATACCTATAACTAAATAGAGCATTTAATATGGGCTTATATATTGAGCTGTCCGTGCATAACCATCTGCTGGGATTGTGCCTGCCAGTGTTGGAGAGTAAAGTATGGGAGATACAGAGCAGGTGGGAATATATACACTAAGATACACTTATCAAGGACCCTGACAGCTATTCTGGAGAAATTTCCCAGATCTGTGGAGTGTGAATGTCTTGAAATTTGGGGGAGCAAGGATTAGGGTACCAAAGTTTACCTGTCGGAAAGTGGTGCTCCAGCAGTGGTGAAAGCCTGTGGTGACTCCGGTAAAATTAATGGAGCTGCAGTAATGCAAAACTGTTGTGAGATCGGCATTGAGCACTTTGCTTTTCTAGGAGATATTAATCAAAGTTCTGACCTTTTCCCTGGGAAGTTTTATTTCTTTTTAACTCTCTCCATAGGGTTACCAGATGTGCTGTGTTACTGGGATTGTCTTAGCCATGGAAGGCATTCCTGGAGTCCCAGATGATTTGCTGAAACTGGGATCTGTCCTGATTTCAGTAAAACACTGGGATTTCCCAAGGGCTTTCACAGCTATCTTCTCCATTCCAGCAGCATATCTATGTGGCCAAACACGTCTTCTCCCTCTCCAGTAACCTCAAACCCCAGCTGCCGGTCATAGTACTGCCTTTACAGTGGAAAGGTGTGTACTGCAGGAGCTCAGCAATAGCAAAAGCTTGACACATAGGGGAAAATATCTTTATCCTTGCTTGCAGGCACTCAGAGCAGGGCCATGAAAGGGACAAACCAAGTACACTGACTGTGGAAGGGATAAAGAAAAGAGAAGAACCAAACAACCAGCAGAAGCAAAGCTAGTAGGATAGAAAATTAAGTTAGACTGGGAAGCGTAGGGCAGAAGGAATGACAAATTGTGTTTTGGGGACTTTTTCTCTGCAGAGACATGGTAAGGTTTGAAACAGATAAAGATAATTTATATAAATGATCGTAACTGGCAACACAGGTTTAAAAGTTAAGTCCAGGATCTTCTGACAAATTAAGGGAACTGATATTTAGGCTTGATACGAGACTCAGACCAGGAATGTTTGGCATGATTTCACATTTCCTGACAAAAGCTCGCAGTGCCTGACATAGCATTCTTGTTAAAACAGCAGTAAAATTTAATGAGCAAGCATTCAAGAAATTTCTTTAATGTCCTCTTCAAAAAAACAGCTTGTCATATCCCAGCCCTCTTTAACACTGTACACAGGAACTGTAACTTCACAGCCTCGCTTGAGCAATGCATGGTGCTTAGCTGTCCTGGACCTGTGCGAGCAATTTACTTCGTTGCAGCCCCTGTGCCCCATCTTCTCCCCGTGGGATCTAGCAGAAAGTAAGTGTGAAATCAGCTATTGCACCTCATTTGCCATTCTGGCCGAATGCTCCAAGCTCAGAAACTTTAAACAGGCTTGAAACCTTTTATATGTGAGATGCTGTGGGTGCAGTCTGTGCTCTGGCCCAGTGCTGACAGACTGGCTTCCAGGCACCCCGCATGAGCTTCTCCAGGTGGTAACTCCTGCCCTTTTGTTCCACCTCCACACAGGTTGCTACGTACAGTACGAAAACTAGGCCTGGTAGAGAATGTCTGTGGTCAGCTTTTACAGCTTCTGGAACTTGCTTTCTCCCAGCTGTGTTTTGTTGGGTTTTTCCCTAGCTGTTAGCTGTTGGGGTAAAGAACAATGTGGCCTATCTTCTGTGCCACTGTAGCCAGTGGGTGCTTAGGCAGCTGAAGCGGCTTCACATCAGAGCTGCTGACAGGGGACTTGTTCCACTCGTGTTGCCAGCTTCATTCTCTTGAGTCATGACTTGCCAGTCTGAAATGCTGTGACATAAACCTAGTTCTTCTGAATCTAGTGTTGTAAGCTGAGGTTCATCCCATGTCCCCTGGCCTTGGTTTTATTTGTTCTCCTGTGCTGGATGCCTGCTATTTGCAGTTGCCTTTTGTCTCACTGTACTGAGTCTGTATCTACCTCATGTACGAGTATTCCAGTGCAACTTGGACATTGCATTTTGCCCTCATTTTATGTAGCTATTTGTCAGCAGGGTGAAAACACATTTGCACTGTAATCCCAAGTCTTTTGCTTCTTTGCAACAGGCAGGCTATTGGCTCTCACTGTTCCCATTCCCTGTGTGCCCTGTGCTGCTCCTTCTGTGGGCTCTTCATGGGAAGCTATCGTGTTTCTCTGTCCCTTCAGGCAATGCTGAGCAACTATCTAGTCCTTGGGAAGATGCCTCATGTTGGCATGTGATGGTCCATGTTGTCTGATAAGCAACATATTTCTGTCTTCTGTGTCTTTGACATCCATTTCAGGGCTGTCTCTACTGCGGATGTTACTGTTCAGGCATCTAAGGAAAGATTCATTGCTCTCAGATTTGCTTTTGTCACTGAATTACATGAATGCTGCTGCAGGGCACAGTGGGCAGTTGGCTGAACAAAGGGTGTGAGGTTATGACCCCCTACAGAATACTGCATCAGGTCCCTGAGACTGCTTCTTGCCTTCATACCCCCCAAAGACCTTCCTTGCAGGGATAAGAGCAGCAATACGCTGTGACTGTATTGTCCAGGTTACTGGCAGTGAAAAGCTGCCTGTCAGCACTTCACGAGGTTTAGGTTTGAGTTTTTTGAAGCTGTAGCATCTGAAAATTAGAAAATATGGCTTTATTCTCCAAGTTCTATTTTCACAAACAGCACACTGCAAACTTTTTTTGGATCATCTCATGTGGGACTCCATCTCCAGGTGTGAAACACGTACCACTCTCATGAGATAATTCCAAGTCTCCTGGGATGATTGCCAGTCACCTCAAGGCAATGTTACTTTTCCCAATTCAGTTCTAAGCACAG
>JAAGNO010009656.1:256472-273583 GCA_033439905.1 Ceryle rudis | reverse complement strand
CTGATCCACCCCAGGCTGCCCTTGGCCTTCCTGGCTGCAAGGGCACATTGCTGGCTCATGGTCACCCTGCTGCCCACCAGGACCCCCAGCTCCCTTTCCCCTACGTTGCTTCCCAGCAGGTCAGTCCCCAGCCTACACTCGTCCCTGGGGTTGTTCTTTCCCAGCTGCCAGACTCTGCACTCACCCTTGGTATATTTCATTAAACTGAAACAAATTCCACCTTGTGTTGAGGCTTTTCCAGCTGTTTCCAGCTGTGCCAGGCACTGACCCTCCACCAGGAGCGGCTGAGGTGGCCCCTGGCACAGGGGGTGCCCCGGCAGGTGGCACTCGGGCTCCACAAGGACAGGGCGTTTGCAAACGCCTGGTTTACATCCCCAGGATAGAGGCAGAGAGACACTTTCCGGGCTTCAATCGTTAGCAGCGTCTCGTCCTGAGCTCCCCGGCTTCGTCAGCGTGTTGGTGCCGCTGCCAGGACAGCCCGGGCTGTGTGGACAGGGGGGCTGCAAACCCACCCCTCCTGGAAGGAGGAGCCGGGGCTTATGGCTGAGCATATGTAATATCACAGCAACCCGTCACGGATGGAGAATTTAAAGCGTAGTTATTATCCTCAGGGGGAAATCTCTGCATCAAGAGGGGAATATATGCGCATACTGTAACTCCTATTAGCGTTAATGGGAATTATGTGTGTAAATCCCCAAATCCCATTGAACCAAGATGAGAGTGTCCCTGTAAGGGTCTGAAATATGCTTTGAATTAAGCCTGGCTGTTGGGAAACTCATAATGCTGTGGCTGTTATTATAAATTTATACTTACTAGGACTAAGTTTCACCTGAAACAACAGAGCCTGAAGTGTTATTTGTTCCAGCAAATTATTTAGTTGGATGTGATAATCAGTTCACAGCAGGACTGCGAGAGGCTACTCAGATTGTTGACAATTCTGAGTCCCATCCAGCTTCAAGCAGCTTCTGAAGTGGCTCCAAGGGCCACAGAAGGGACTCCCAAACCCAGCTCCTCAGGGAAACATGGCCAGGGCAAAGCTGACTGTCCACAGCTGCTTCCCAGGGGCAGAGCTACCAGCTCTGCCAAGCACACCTCCCACCTCAGAGCACGAACCATAGGTGAGACACGGTAGAATCGCTGCTGTTCTCAGCCCCCTGTATTTTGCCAGGTGGGTGACATTTTTTTCTTATGAGCTAAGTGCTTAAGACACAGTCTGAGGTAGAGGAAGAGCTGCAAACCAGTTCTCCTTGACTTAACTGGGCTACTCTGTGGTTTATTTTGGGAATTACGTGACCTAAGGCTATGCCTTCCATTAGCATCACCTCTGAATTAGTAAAATGCCTTTCACAGGCTCTTTAGTCCCACATTTACCATCTCAACCTCAAATCAGATTTAATCCCAGGGTATCCCTCCTGTCAAGGGTACACATTTTCCCTTGGGACTGGGAAGAAGGAGACACTGTCCTCATCCTCATGGGTCAGCAGTCGCATCGAGAGAGTAGTCATGACACTGCAGGAGGGGTGCCATGGGGTTGGGGGGCTCCTAATGGGGAAACAAGTCTAAAGAAGCCACAGCTGTGGCTTCAGCCTGCCCTGTGTCACCTTCATCACCTCATTACATGGCCCAACACCTAAGGGAACATGAAAGCACAGAGGGCAGATGGGGAGGGCCTGAGCCAGCTGTGCATGTGCAGCAGGGCGGGGGTGAGGGGTGGTGGGGGGATGTGTGTGTTCCCTTTCGAGGGCTGTCCAGTTTACATGCTGCAGGGGTGCAACAGTGCTAGGTGCCAGCACGAACACCAAGGATGCTGTCCACAAGAACTGCCACAACCAGGGGGAGAAACACCTGCCAAACAGCCCCTCTCCCCCTTGGTCATAATTTCTCCTCCTTCCTTTCTCTCTCCATACCAGTGCCCAAAATCTTTATTCCCCTCGATTAGCCCACTTGAGAGCAGCCATCTATGCCCTTTAATCTGAGCAGTCCCAAGGTCAGGCTGAAGCAGACCAGCATGTAACACCCTCCTAGATTTAAATACCACTTGTAGAGACAGGGAGTTGCTTTATTCTGAAATATTCCTTGATCTGACGAGTTGTTTGGAATCCTGCAGTGAATTACTTTTCAAACCCCACTCTCCTACTTTATGCCTGGGTGTGACTCCAACAAATTCACTTTCAAATCTTGTGATAGACTAGAAGCATTGCCAGTCCTCGTTAAAACACCGCAAAAGCCACAGTCAGAGCACGGTGCTCCTTCTAATGATTTGTTTCACTGACAGACCAAACAGCCTGTTGACAGTGGTTGACTGCAAGCGACAGCCTCTCCTAATAAGATAAAGAAGTTGTGCATTTTATTGATTATAAAGCCAACCGGGTTTTTATCCCTTTAAATTTTTTACTGGCTTTGAAATCACCGCTTGCCATGACATCACAATGAATTATTATGGTAACCTGTTCATGCTTCCTCAAAGGCCTAACCCATTTGCCTGCCTTGCAAGCATGTTGTAAAACACCCTGCGTTTACA
Source organism: Ceryle rudis (assembly GCA_033439905.1). Lineage (NCBI taxonomy): Eukaryota > Metazoa > Chordata > Aves > Coraciiformes > Cerylidae > Ceryle > Ceryle rudis. The sequence goes on along the minus strand of JAAGNO010009656.1, from coordinate 271,062 downwards.
TACATATTTTCACGAGCTTTTTGTTCAAGAACTGTGGCAGACTCGAGGAAGGAAAAGGAGCTGAATGGGCAAGAATTCTCAAGATCCTGGAATTTTAAGAGTCTTGCAGCATCTCGTTGCAAGCTACGAGCTGGAGGTGGACATTTTTGGATAAGGTTCTTTGTTTTTCATTACATGGGATGTGAAGTTTTTAATCCCTTCCGGCTCTGAATATCTATGTCCCTGAACATTCTGGGAACGAAACTCATATCACCAAAATGAATTTAACACTTTTCCAGATCAATATTTAAGGTCAGATCTTACAGAAGCTCAAAACACATCAGAGAGCTCTTTAAAAGCCAGCCATCAAAATCAGGACCCAAATCTGCTCTCAGCATCTCTCTTGCAACCCCAGAGATCTCCCTGCCTGACCCCAAGCTCTGCCTGTGCCTTTGCACAGCGTGGAGCAGGCACATGGGGATCTGTGCAATACAGTGGTACCCAAGTCCCCTGCGCGGCATCGTTCAAAGAGGGAGGCCAGTGAACACCTACAACCATCATGGCAAAGTGCCTCAGAAATCCTGTAGTATCAACTTTACTTTTCTAACATAATGAGAAGAGGAAAGAGAAGAGTTGCTTGTTCCTCTCCTGATGATTAAGAAAGCTGGAGCACTTACTTGACCCTGGCTGTAAAGCTGTGCAGTTGGGACAGTGGCAACAATGAGCCCTAACTTCTGGTCTCAGGGATATTTCTGTTACCACTCTTTCTGCTCTTTTTCTGCTCATCCCTAGCAGCTGGACAACATAAATGCATGAAAAGAACCAGTTTTGTAAGGAACTGTCAGAGCACAGGCTCAGTGCTCTCCAAAGGGAGAGATGATCGAGCCACTCTTGGCCCCGTGACTTTTTTGCTTTCAGTAGGTGACGTTTGTCAGGAAGACATGTCCCAGCTCATGGGTAGGTACCTGGCAAGTGGTCCCACCAAGTATGTGGATCTGATGTAGATCTGAAGCCTTACAGGAGCTGGAACATGCCCTACCCAGACCCACTGCTCCTGGCTGCTGGGCACTTCGGTAGAAGCGAATCAGTGTTGCCATTGCTGTTGGTTATGAATTAAGAGATGAAATATCCAACCCTTGCTCTGTTATTAAGCAACTCAATGAAGGTTTACATCTCCCAGAAATGCTGGATCCAGCACAGATTATGGCAGTCGCCTTCCTAGCAATCACCTCTGTGCTGGGAGGACAGACTATCCCCATGCTCCTCCTTTTTCAGCCTTGCTCTCATACAGGAGAAAAATCAAACAAAATCCCAGATCCTGCACCATCCTGAAAAGCATCACTCTGGACCAAGCATTTTACCCACACAAACCTTTACATGTTCTCCTCTTCAGCCTCTTTCACACACACAGAGCCCACGACAGGCAACAAAGGAAACTCTACAATGGAAACTCAGTTTCCAGCTGCTTTAGGGTGGGCAACTCATTATCTGCTGCCAGCAAAGTGCTGCGGCACCACAAATGGATGCTACTGGCCTGCAACAGCCTTGAGGTTTGCACCTCCCAGAGACCTCCATTGCCATGTGGAGACCAGCTCCCTGATCAGCACATCTGGTCTACCAGTCTGGAAACTGGATCTGAAACACAGCTCTTCAAAGAGGCACTATTTCCACGAATGGTGACCAACAGATTAAACCCATAGTTTGGCACTTATATACCTTATTCTAATTTAAAGTTATCGTCTGAAGTGGTTTAGTACCTACTCCATTGATTTCAGTGCCAGTGTTTGAGCTTAGGAGGCTGGTTTGAAATTGTTGGCCCAAGAACAGGGTAACAGCCATTGACTCACAAAGAGGATCAGTTAAAAGAGGCTCGCAGTGCAACAGTTCATGCTATCTCTGCCCTGCAGGGATTGCAAGTCCTTTGGTTTCCTGTTTGTCCATCGGGTGCTTTCACCAGTGCTCATCAGTCAAAGGGAAAAGAAAACCCCCCACCAAAGTAAAATTAACAGAGCTTCATAGAAATATTGCATTCTTTCCGAGAGTGGAGGCAAAACAAACAGAAGTTTAAAGTAAACAGTCTCTCCCAGCAGATCTTTTCCCCTTTTATTGCATGAATTACAATGCCCTTCAGCCAGCAGAAGGCAGAGAAAGTTCTGCCAGGAAAAAAGAGTTATTTGAAAGAGTTTACTTAAAACTTTTGTTTGCTTTGCTGCGTGCACAAAAAGAAAAAAAAATATGAGAGACCCTTTCTTCTACTTTTTTACTTCAGTAAAAAGAAAGTGGATTTTTCTTTATTGACTGGTGTATGGGTGGCAGAAGTAAAAGCAAGTTTCCTCATGGTCATGCCTCTGTGCTCAAGAGCATTAAGAGACATAAAGCAGGACTGTCCTGTTCACCTAGGACATACAGACGGGTGGAAAAAAAACCAAGTAAAAGCATCTCTGATCATTCCACTGATACAAACAAGCACAAAGCTACCAAAGTCAGACTGCATCATTTTATTCTAATAAAACTGCTCAACGAATCTTTTCCTTCCAAATCTCCATCCCTTTTGTAATGAAGACAAAAGTCACAGTCTGTTTTCATTCACACTCCTGTAAATCTAGAGTAACTGGAAGAGAGCTAAAAAAAGCTCTGCGGCTGGTTAGGGCAGAAATTCTGACTAAAAAGTAAAGCCATCTCAAAACCACAGCCATCACCTTTTGCAAAGAAAGGCTTCAATTTCTGAGCAGTTCTAGTGTCTCCTAGACGAAGGAGCCTCCTCAATATGAAGTTAACACGAGCACAGCGCCTGAAATACGCAGAGCACTTGACAAAACAGAGAAGAAAAATAGGGTTGTGTCCCGAAGACTTTATAACAAGCAGAAAAAGAGATAAAAAGAGGCAATGGACAATAAAGAGAGATAAAAAGTAGCAAAGGACAATAAAGAGAGATTTCTAGCGATGCTTAAGCAAAGCAGGATAAAGCTGACTAGCAGCTGGATTAAGTGGAGCATAAGTTTGTTGTTAATGTACACCCCCTTTCTGCACTTCCACAGGCTCCCTTTTGCTTCTTGGCCCTGACCTTTTCCTCTCTGTTTCAAAAGAGCCATCCCTCCTTATTTCCCTCCTGACCTGCATTCCTCACTGTTGGCTGCAACGTGGTGATAAAGGCACCAGTAAACCCCGTCAGCTTGCCTAAGATCAGAAGATATGGATGTTAGCAAATTAACTGATCTGTATAAAACAAAAGGAGGAGGGGGAAAAAAAAAAATCGAGTTGTCAGGAAGCTGAGAACTTTTGAACCCATTTAAACAAATAAGTGGCTGAGGAATGGGCTTGTCTGTCACAGGAACATCGTCTGCAAGAGCCAAGCTGGGGCTTGGAAGTTACAATCAGATGCAGTCTCAGATTGTAGCCCCTGGTAAAGGAACAAGAGCTGTTTAAGGCAGGACTCGGTGGGATGCTCCCAGCTGCCTTTTCCAGCCTTCACAGACCTGGACTTGATATCCTCAGACTGTTCCAGTCTGCATCACATGAGGAGAGATACTGCAGCCTCTCTGTGTGCTCCCCTTATGATTATGTTTCTGAGGGTCCTGGGCTGGTAAAACAAGCATGCTGCACTGCAAAAAAATGCAGTAAGGTTTTGTGATACACACAGACTCATTTATTAACTGCCTTTCCTGCTTCTCCACCAGCACTAAGAGGGTTAACACCTTCCTCCTGGGCTGGCCTCCAGAGAGTTTGCTCTTCTCTGTGGCTCCAGATGGCCTGCAGAAATCTCTACAGTTTTGCTGCCCTCATTACTGACAGATGTGGGAGTTCCAGTCTGAAGTTTAGGTTCACTAAAGTGAAGTGTTGTGAAATCCCAGGAACAAGAAGAGCTCTTCAATGGGCCAGGGGTACAGACAACAGAAAACATGCTCTCACGTACTGCTAAACAAGAGACTTTATCGCCAGCACCATCGCTTTTCCCCATGCTTCATCACAGGCTCCCAGTGCAGTGTCCCACTTGGCTTTTCACTGCTCCCCTACACCAGCAGCCTCCCCAGATTCTCCCAGTGGGCACACTGGTAACAAGCCTGGCAGCACCTTCTCCTGGGCCCAGCCATCCCACCATCAGTCCTGCTATTTCACTGGCACCTAAAGTAACCTGAAGCAGAACTCATCTCAGCCACTGCTTTTGTCACAAAACTGGTGTTTTCATTACTTCCACGCAGCACGCCTGAGAACCACATCCAGAGCATGCTTTCCGTACCAATTCCCTTCCTTGCTTCCTGCTGTAGAAAGAGGAGATCCAAAAGGTGGCTGTGCTCCTGGAAAGGGCATTTGCTTTCGCAACCAGCCCCTAACACTCATGTGCAGAGCCTGACAGGTGAAGCCTCTGTGGGCAGCCTGCACTGGCACCGTACAAAGCCTGGAGAAGATACTATTGCTCCACTGTCCTTACCTACAGCCCTTCACCAGCAGCTCTCATGTGCTAAGGAGACGCAGTACAATTCTTACTTGTCATGTCCTCCATCAGCATTGCTTGAATTTTGGGGCAGAAAGCCCCAAAATAGCCAGGCAACACGTGATCATTTCTAAATAGGCTTGAAGTAGATGGTGCATAGTAGAGAGAATCTAACTTTTTTTGTCACTCAAGTAGTTCAGACCACATCAATGGCTTGGGAGGACAGCTTACTTTAAAAAATACTTTTATGGAACTATTTTACATGAGGAATATGTCCAGAGTGTATTTCTGTTCAGTCTTCTCAGCACAGACACAGAGCACATGCAGAGAAGAGCATCTCCGAGACCAATGCACCCTAAGGTTATCAGATCCAGAAGGATGCTGCTCAGTTGCAGCTTACAGTACATGCATTCCCTAAACACAGTGTCTCTCTGAAGAAAACAAGAGCTTTAAGGGAGAAAAAACCAACCAAACAGGACTATTCAAGCCATGTGACAGCATAAGGAAATCTCATAGGCTTCGATGGTTTTGTGGAAGTTGAGCAGAACCACAGTATCTTTTCCTTTTCTTCTCTTATTGTAATTTTTTTTCCTGCTGTATTATACTGTCTGAGTGACTTAAGGCTGCAATATGTTTAGCCCAGAAATGTCACACACCAACCATTCATTAAAAAGGTAGCATATAGGATAGCACTGGGAGTTGCTTTAAGATTCAGTTGATCTCTTTTTACTGCTTTTGTTTAGCTTCAGGGGAGACCTCCTCACAAACTGTTGCCATCTGATGCTTCTTTCATTTCCCCAATAACCCGTAAGTCTGGTTGGGTTTTTGTTTCCCTCTACCCCTCCCTTTAAACGCAACCCTCACCCCTTCCCCACCAGAGAGTTCAGTTATTCAGAGAAGCACGTGGTTCTCCAGATGATAGGTCTCATATCAATTATGTCCCAGCATTTATGGATTTCTTTTTATTTTTTTTTCTAGAATCATTAAGGTTGGAAAAGACCCTCAATATCCTCAAGTCCAAACATCTACTACATATTATCAGGACCACTAAACCATGTCCTGAAGTGCCACATCTGGACATTTTTTGAACCCCTCCAGGGATGGTGATCCCACCCCCTCCCTGGGCAGCCTGTTCCAAGGCCTCACCACCCTCAGTAAAAAATTTTTTCCTCATATCCAACCTAAACCTCCCCTGGTGCAACTTAAACCCATTTCCTCTCATCATATCACAAGCTACCTGGGAGAAGGCAACTCTCTCTACCCTACCCTCACCCCCTTTGAAACCTTTACACATTTGGAATAGGAGACACTCACACCTTCCCTTTGTTACCCCCCAAGCAACACTTGTTCTTACCTTTGTCTCCCAGTCCTCACTCTTTCTTCCTCCCTACAGCAGCAGCAAAGATCCCTCACTAGCATTAAGCGTCCACTGTAGCAAAGCATTAAGTAACAAAAGCAACCCAGAGCTGAGCATAAGAAGGAGGATCACCCTTCCTGAGGGCAGGCACTAACCTTTCAGGGAGGACATGCTTTGCTTTTCTCTGCTTCCATACAACCCACCTGCTGAAGTTGCCTCTCCCTTAGCTGGCATCTGTACTAAATAGGTTACAGCTGCTATTAATTCCATTTAGGACCTAAGCCCTTGATGACAGAATCCATAACTTGTGCACAGGAGTTTGATGAGCCCTAGCTGAGGATTTGCACGTGGTTTTTCTGCAGCTCTTTTACACAGCAAGGAAGGTAGCTTTCAGCTTCAGATGTGTGTGACCTGCTCTTTCATCACTAACATAAATGAGCTGATACGAATGTGGTTAAGGTGGGCATTTGTAAGTGTGTCAACAGGAGGGAAAAGCCTCACAGGGGTTAAGAAAGACAGAGATGAAATAAACAATGGCTCAGGAGCAGCAAGAAAAGCAACTTTCAAGTTCACTTGGAGAAACAGAAAACTGCTCGTAACATCAGTGAATGAAAAACAGCCAAAAAAATTCACTATTGATAACGAGCAGGAAGCCCAGTGCTTGGCATCATGAGTTTATGCAAATTTGTTATTGCTACAAATTGGCATCCTAAGACCCTGATCATACAACACTTGCACATATGCTTAACTTTATGCACATGAGCAGTCTCATTAATGCCAGAGACTTAAGTCGTGCAGAAAACTGAGCAAATGCATGAGTGTTTGCAAGACTGGGATTTAAACCCGAGGGATGGAAAACAAATTTACTGTATCATCAACAATTATTTCTGAAATCCATCAGAAGCCAAGGTGGTGCCAGAGGTCTGTTTAGTATAGAAATATTCAAAGAGAGAGAGGAGTGGGATTTGGAAGATTGCTGCCTTTAACTCAATCCATTAGGCTCAATAACGGTGGGCCAAACACAGGAGGAAAACATCCCTGCCCAGATTAAAATAGAACTGATTATGGGTACTGGAGACAGAGTATTTCCCATCACATTTTACAAGATAAACTGGATTGCCTCTTAAAAACACAGATTTTAAACTTGGTAAATGTAAAGAAGACCCGTTTCTAATCAACTTGCATTTGACGAAATTATCCATCAGCGTCTCACAAAAGCCTTACAAAATTAATTTCAGTGGTGTTAGGTTTAGGTGGGCTCAGAGCAACATTTACATGACTAGTTAGAAGAAATACAAAGGCTTATGCTGGAGGGAGGTGCTTACTGCGTGGTAGTGAAGGCTGATGGCTAGTTCTAGAGCCAGTTTTAATTAGAATATTCAGCAATGCTTCAGAACACAGAAGAGCTCCCTTATGTTATGAAACCTGCAGAAAGTATGTTGTTTCCTTGGGAATCCAAATAAGTAAATGCAACAAAATTTGAGCATTTACCAGCAAGAAAGGAAAAAAAAAAAAAAAAAGAAGAAAGAGAAGAGTTGTAAAACAATGTCTGTAGAAGTAACACTTCTGCCAAAGTTAAAGGGCTGGCTCTGGAAAAGGAATTCTGGGAAGAGTGCAACCCTGTGTTGGGATGATGTAAAAATAAGGCTTCTACAAAAAATAAGGTCTTGTCATCAGAAATAGAATTGGTCAAAAGTCATGTTTATGATAATTTATGTAGCTTTTTAAGCTTTTTTCTTAATTTTTTTTCCCCTCTTCCAGTTTGAAAAGAATTAGTACATTCTCAGCACTTCATTTTCCTGCTAGTTGACTTCTTTTCAGCAATCATTACTAAGGGCCGTGTCAATTTTGCCATGTAACAGTGAAGCTGATGGAATTACGGTACTTTCCGTTAGTCGCATTCTGCAGCTTGTTTCAAAGCAGCAGTTCCAGGACCTCCAGGTCCCCTGTGTGGCCATGGACTCCACGGACTCCAGGTGAAGTCTGGATACTGTGAGGGCTCTTTTTGGGGAGGGTTGTCACGGAGATGCCGAGTCTGAAAAAGGCACCACGGTCTCTCACAAGGCTGCAGTCTGGATGGACAGGCTGCCCACGGCAGTGACCAGGAGAGCCGAGCTGGAAGGGAGCCATGCAACCTGTGAAAATGCTTTAGCACATTGGCACTTGATGTTTTGGTTGGAATATCGGTGCCACAATGACCAGCTGCTTTCGCATTTGCATCCATCTTAAAGGCTTAATATAAAAATAGCTTTCAGGGGGGTGGCTTTGGTGAGGTAACATCTTCACACAGCACAGTAATGCTGCATGTTCTGAGTGGATGAGAACAAAATAAAAAGAGTAACGCAGGCTGGAGCAGGTTGTTGGCCAGGAGCCCTCCTCCGACTCTTTCCCTGAAGGAAAGAGTTTTAACTTTCTTCCTGGTTTAAGTTTTGGCTGTTTTATCTCATCTGTGCAGGTTATAAAGAAGGAGGTAGGACTTCTGTGACTTAAATGGCATCGGGCAAGAGTGTGATTCTGAACCAGGCTTTAAGGGACTATCATGACAAAAATTAGAAAAGGTGGTATTATCGGTGAGAAAAGGGATGCTGGAGGTGTAGCAGCTGGAGGTGTAGCAGCTGGAGGTGTAGCAGCTGGAGGTGTTGCAGCTGGAGGAACTGGCCCTGCAAATATTGGTTCTTTCTGTCTAACATCACCCCGCGCAACGAGACTTTACGTGTCTGGTTAAAAAGATGCACGAGTTTGCAAATTCCCGGCTTTGGGGTGTCATTGTGTTCTGAGTTGAAGGTCTGTGACAACTGGGGAGCGGAGGAAAGTCTGAAAGAAATTTGAACAGTATTTGTGGCGTTTTCAATGCCTAACCTTCTTCATTCCAGTGGGTAAAGACCACAGCTGATCTGTTCATCAGCCCAGTTCTGGCAGACTGAACCTCCTGAAGGCTGAGATGATAATTAACTCTTGAATGCTGTGGTTTCTTTGAAATACACTTCCAATTCTTTGAGGAAATAATTACTTCAGAATAAACCAGCCTTTCTTAATCCAGACCTTATTTATTATGTTCTGAAGCACACCTTGAAATGCAACACCGAACACAAATTTCTCTTTGATGGGTTTAATGGAAACAATTTCCCTCTTCAGCAAGCACTTGCTTTCAGAGTGAAACCTTAACATTTTACTTTTTATCTCTCTTGTCAATCATTGATTTTTTTGAAATATTTTTTCCCTGTTGGCCCCACCTGCAGATGCCATATCCCTCTCAAAAGCACGTAATCTGAAAAGATGCCGAACACAGTTTTTCTTTATCAAACCCTAGTTACCAGTTGATCCGACAAATGTGTCACACAGATTTTTTTTTTTTTGGCAAAACCAGTTTGTTCAGCTGACGCACAGTAGCCGAGTGCCAGTTTGCTTAACAAAACCCTAACAAATGCCCAACTGTTATTTTCCTGATTTGGTGTTCCGTACCAGAGACTCGCAGAATGATTCAGACCGGAAGGCACCTTGGAGGGTGATCTCATCCACCTTGCTGCTCAAAGCAGGGTCAGGTACGAGACAGGGTTGCTGGGGGCTTTACCCAGTCTTAAAAACTTCCAAAGATTCTGGGCGACCATTTCCAACACTTGACTATTCTCACAGTGGAAAGGGTTTTCCTCATCTCTTGCTGAAACCTCTTGGTTTTTTCCACTTTATGTCCATTGCCTCTCCACCTCTCTCTCTGCTGAGCTGGGGGCTCGTATAACTAAGGGCTGTGTCAAATAAACTATTTTCTTTCTTGTCAGTATTTCTGCATGCATTAGGGAGGACAATTACAATATCCTTCAGGCTCTGAAGCAATGAATATAAACAAATTTTTTCTGCTCCTTATGTGCTGTATTATAAGATGAAAACTCATCCTTGCATGTAAGGAAAACAGATTTTCAATGAAGATTTGACCCAGAGACTGGAGAGCACAGTTTTCCTATAAAAGATGTCCTTTCATTAAAAAAGGCTATTGTAACCTAAACACTTTACGATATATTTTCTTTCCGAGGAACTTTTTCAATCTCACTGAGCATGCTGAAGTCATTATATACTTACTAGAAATGCTTCTTTGTCCAGACAGATTTACTATAGGTTACATTTCTGCAGGAGATTAAAAATGATGCATTAGTAGATACCATTCTAAAAATACTCTTTTAAGTAATGTGTATCTGCATCTTCCCCAGCCTTGAAGAACATACACAATAGCAAAGGAAATGCAGCAAATAACTCAGGGCAAACGACATATAACTCTGAGAACTTTTACCACTGTATTTATTGAAATGCACGGAAATGGCAAAATGTGAAAGCTAAGCACTTCAGTTTATTCACATATTTTACATTCAGAGGAACAAAAGATTTTTTTTCCTGATTTTTTTTTTTTCTCCAGGAAAAAAAAAAAAGAAAGAAAAAAAAAAAGACTCCTCTTGTGGTTTCCCAAATTTGGACAGAGACATGGAATACACTTGATGAAGCGTGTTACTGCAGTGCATACAATGAAAGCCTTGTATATATGGGGGGGAAAAAAAAAAAGATAAAAACCAAACAAATTTAAACATTACCAAAAAAACCCCAAGATTTCCTTTAATATAAATAAAATTCAGAATAGTGCTTTATTTTAACAGACAACACAACAGTGTGATTTATTAACAACTACATATTTACAGTGCCTCACTGGCGAAAACACTGGGCTTCATCTGAGATCCTAGACACTTCCTGAGAAGGCAACGTGGGCTGAGGATTGCTCAGCACTTCACAGAAACTAGGTGCTAAAAGGGTGAAATGGAAGCATACTTTAAAAATAAGTGAGATGGCAAAGGTGGAACTGCTGATGCATTGTGTTTATGCCCTGATCTGGCAAAACTTGCACCTCAAGTACTCCCTTTGATGTCAGTAGATTTATGTGTGCTCCTACGGTTAAATACAGAAGTGCTTCAAAACCAGGAGCCTCAGGAAGACAAATGCTTGACGCAAAGATGCTATGAGCAGAAAAAAATCTAGTGTAAATACAATTTTACGTGGTATGGAGGCACAGAACCTTGAATTTAAGTCCGTATTCTTCTGCATGGGTGATTCCTACCACTTTACTTTTACAAGGTCTGGATTTCAAGTGTCTCTATCAGGTGACACACTTGTGAAAGCATCTTCTTCCCACAGCCTCCAAAATCATCATGCCAGTTTAGCAGATCTCAGTCTTTTTGGCAATTAAATAAAATAAGAAACAGATCTTTTTCAAAGTATTCACAAAATAATCTTTTGCTTATATGAACGGCTGTCCCACCATTCTCTTATCAGATCTGACCTCAGCTCAGTTCTTTAGAAGTTATAAAAATAAAGAATCGATTAATATACAAATATATATTTCAGAGTGATAAGAGAATAATATTAAACAAATTCCTTTTTTAATCTACTTTAAATTAAAAGAAATGTTTTCAGAAGTCTGGGCTGAAGCAGATCTTTATCTGTTGACTCTTTAATGGAACCCACTCCCTGCAGATGGCCACGTACAACTTAATGTAAGAAGCTCATTACTACGAAAAGACAGTGAACATGTTTCCACTAGCAAAGCAATTCATAAGATCTGCTGTGCCAGTTGGCTTTTGGTATCTTGTTTTCAAGACACTGCAGATAGTTCTCATATTAGAGACAAAACCTAAGACATGAAAAGTCTTGAGCTGTTTTAGAAATGTGCTTCCTTCCCTGGTCTTCGTTAATATTTGTTTTGCAATAACCCAGTTTGTTTTGTATACTGTTTGTATACGGCATAATCTAAATGCTCCGCGTGGATGCACACGTATGTACAAACCCAGCCAGTAATTCAGTTAAGAGACAATCCTGCTCAGTGGGTCATTTCGTATTTTCTCAATACCGTTTTTTCTGTGATAGCCACACCACCACCATCCTGGTCACTCCCCTCCACTGAGATGCCCATCCGTGTTTTCCTTCCATTTATCTCAAGCAGCTGATGCAGCAAGGAACGTTTTTGAACAACCTATAATACTCTTCCTGGATCTGAAATAAAAATACAGAATTCAAATGTGAAATAGATTCATTCAGAGGTCTATATATTTTTAAACTCATTTTGTACTGCTCTTATCACTGGATGTTTTAAGGGGGGGCTGCTTTTGACTTTGGGACAGAATACTGAAGAAACTCCCACCTCGGGATTGCGTAGGTGAATGCTGCTGCTAACTGGCAAGACTGGAAGTGAGTTTTACTGCACATATTGCATTATTTCATTGAGTTACCTGCACTATAACCAGTTCTACAGTGCTAAAGGACATTTTTCCTTGTCTCCAACATTGGTTTTAAAACTGGAAGGAAAAAAGATAAAAATTGGGCAGAGGTTCTGTCTCCACTGAAGGCAACAGCAAACTATCCCCTCTTCTTCTCCCTCCCTCATCAATGGCACAAGGCTTTCCTCCCTTGCTCTGATACAACACTTGAAGGCTGGGCACCCACTTAGGTACATGAGACTGCCCGAGGTGCTTCCCACAAGGGAGGAGACACTGGGACACTTACCTTCCTAGACAGCACACAAAGAAATATGAAGATGAACATGCCCTGGAATGCGTTGAAGATTGTAAAAAGATACGCGGTGACCACGGATCCCTGGATGACATGGAGAACCCCAAAGATCCAGGTAGCCCCAAGGAGGAATAGGAGAGCCAGAGCCCCTCGGGCGCAGGATCTAGAGGGAAGGGAACATTGCAAACAACAAGCAGTCACGTGCTGTTTTCCTTCCCTCATCGCTTTGGATGGTGGATGCTGCCTAGGCAATTTTTTCACATCTGCAAAGGCCACGAGAAGTGCAGATCCATGGGCTGCTCTTTAGGGTGTGCTGTAGCACTGTGGCACGAATAAGCTCACCATAATCCCTGCAGAATAGCAAAGGAGTAAAACTGGAGGGCCTTAAAACACTGGCTTCTTTAATCTTCAGGTATGTTTTCTCTGGTGTACTGCAGCACCATATGATTTGATTTAAATCTACTGTTAGTGTAATTCCCCAAGGAAAAACATATGTCTGTTATGAAGCATTCCCGCACTTTTCCTCCACCCCCTTATCTTCCTCAAAAAATAACCCAGAAAAAAAAATGTACAGTATGCTCTTAGGTCAGTACACGTGCATCACATCAAAAGGTTCCCAGTCTGCCTCTCAGGTTGACTGCAGAAGATGGTGCCAGTTGTAAAACTAGACTTTTGTTCATTCTTTCCCTTTTAAAATAAATATTTTGGGGTTTAGAGCACAAATACTCTCAAATAATTCCCGGGTCAGCATACTGATGCTTTAAAATTATAGGAACTGATTGGCTATGATTTTTTTTTTCCCCCCAACATGCTGCAGAGCCCTGCTCACAGATTTGGGCAAATTGCAGCACGTTGTCTTCGAAATGAAGCCTCTGATTACTTTCTTATTCATTCTCAGCCCAGTCATTGCAGGACTTCCTTTGAACAACAGACATTTTAGCACTGTTCCTCTGGAAATGAATAATTTCAACTTCATTAAAACCAGCTCACCACATGAAGCTACAAAGGGTGAGGAATAAGAGAAAGTAATCAATCAAACAATTGCTAAATCCTAACTATAAATCTAGTGCACTGCATTGAAACTGCAGGAGTGTTCCTAAGCAACACAAACAGTAAGTTGTTTTCAATGTTCCCTGTAGTACATTTCAGCTTTTCCTGCACAAACGTTTTCAAGGTCCCTATAAATCAGTTTTAAAGAGAGTGAGTTGATGGAAAAATCATAGCAGCATGCAAAGTAAAAATCCTGAAGAGAATGGCCCCCCATGTCCCCCAGTGTCACAGAAGCACAGTGTCCTACTGTAGACTTTACACAAATAACATGAATGGCTTGATTTTCTTATCACTGAATTGCTTGTTAACTTCAAGGCAAATATATTGGTCCCGATTCAGGCATAAGTTTTCAAATCTGGCCTGGCTTGCCTAGAGGCTGCGGAATGGTCTTAAGAAGGACAATTACTTCTTTAACCTTGCCATCAGCCCTTACCCTCTGCTCGATCTGGGCCGCTCCTTTTCCTCGTACACTTCTCACACAACCCCAGCGTTGCTGTACAAGGTATTGCTCAACAGAAATAAAATTGTAAAATCTACCTTCAAATCTAGATGAGGGTATAACACACACAAAAAAAACCCCAAAACTTTTCTTTTTCTACAAATCTTCCACAAGGTTAAACTGCATTTTTAAATACTCATTTTCATCTCTGTATTTAAGCTTATAGAGGTAGAATTTGTATTAAATGGCAGACTTACCTTATGTTTTCATAACAACTAACTTCTGGCTTTAACATCGCGGTGTGTCGAAATACTTTATAAATAATCACTCCAAAAGCCAACAAATTAACCTGGGGGAGTGAAGAAAGGAACTTTTATTTCAAACCGGGATGCTTTTGAATCTTAGTAACCGTTACACATTTAAATGAAACTAGTCAGATAAGTTTCCGTGTATTTGAACCCTACAGAATCCACTGCCGGGGGAGGAAAAAAACCCCCACCCTTTTCTGATCCACTTCTATTAAAAAAAAAAAAAAGAGCCCTGGAATAAACATTGATCAAAGAGGGCTGTAACTCTACCTTATCTCAACAGTCTATGGATGTGTACTGAGTTTATTGATAAATGTCTTCAATTTCCTGGTAAGATTTTTTTTTTCTCTAAATGGAGAGGAGAGGAGAGGAGAGGAGAGGAGAGGAGAGGGGAGGGGAGGGGGGGGGGGGGGAGGGGGGGGGAGGGGGGGGAGGGGGGGGGGGGGGGGGGGGGGTGGGGGGAGGGAGGAGGGGGAGGTGGG
>JAAGNO010009656.1:230445-256372 GCA_033439905.1 Ceryle rudis | reverse complement strand
AGAAGAGAAGAGAAGAGAAGAGAAGAGAAGAGAAGAGAAGAGAAGAGAAGAGAAGAGAAGAGAAGAGAAGAAGAGATAAAAGACACTCGTAACTAAACACTAACTTTGGTTGAAAGGCTCCTCGCTGCGTATTCTCTCTTGTATTTTATGTTTGTTGCATAGGTGACTAATTTCAGTATGTTGGTTTGTTGGTTGTTTTTTTTTTTCCTGTCTTCTTTACAGCAGCATTGCTTTATTTGAGTTTGAAACAGAAAAAAGCAACTGAAAGAAGCAGCTTTGCAAATGATGCTCAATTATGGCTCTGAACCTCTGTTTGTTCCGCTAAGCTTCACTGATCTTTCATTTAAATTTTGACTGCATTCCTTTAACAATAAGGCTGGGTCTGGTTTTTTTTACGTTTTTGGAAAAAAAAAAAATCTTATTTTGCTTTAACATCAGAATCTATTAAAAATGTTAGCAAATGAATGAAATTTTAGCTGGATGTCATCCAGATACTATTTGTAGATCCTTGGCTGTAATCCCTTGGTTGGTTCCTGTGGGTTTCCAGCTGTAGACTGAATAGAATTAATGTCTTCCCCAACTTGTTTCTACAGAAAGACTCTGTGGTTTCTCTCCCTCCTTCTTTCTTTAAAAAAAAAAAATAAATAAAAGTCCTCCAAAATGAAAGCAAAAGGCTGGTGTAGGAGCACAGCATCACTTTAGAAAGAATCACTTTCATTTGTTAACACTTGTTATGTATGTCCTTAGAATATTTTTTGTTGTGCCAAGGGGGGAGTATCTGATATTAAATGCAGGCTCTGCTTTAATTAGCTGCACGCTCATACTTTAATACAGCATAATGTATTTACAATTTGATAAGACAGGAGATAGAGCTGATTAGCAGTTTAGGGAATTAATCCTTCCCTGAATACCTTGTACTTGCGCTGATCGTGAGAGCTGTTCTGAAGCTCCTTATATTTAAAATTGTAATCTATAATATCTCCTAAACCAGCAATTTTTCAAAGTTAATTATAAGTCAGTCAGCAGTTGTGGGTAATTATATGCAGACTTACTTTTTATCTTATGTTTGTTGGTGAATAATGTATCAAATAACTTAGTGCACACACTGTAATCTGCATAACTCACCTGAGGTACTTAGGAATCTGAAAAAGGTAGGGTGAAATGTGATCAAAGTACCACGAGCATGGAGAATACACACTGCTACTTCTTGAGGAACCCCTATTGAGATCGCAGCACAAATCACACGACCAACCTTCCTCTCTTTCAGCCCATCCAGAAGACAACTAATGTCAATGAGACCCTTCCTATTGCCATTAAGAAGCTCTCTGGGCCAAACCTCCTTATCCTTTGGCCACCTAAACCAGCTGCAGCACTGGAGAGGTTTTGCTGGGCAAGGATGGGACAGGCAACAGGTAGATGTGGGGCTTCATGGTAGCGATCTCCATTTCTCTTTGTCCCAGTGGGGCTCCTTCACACTGCCCGTTGCACAGGATAATAGGATTTGGCCCTCTGCATTCAAGTAATACCCATTAATTATGATCTTTTCATCAATCCATTCTACTGGGAATAATCTGTTTGTATCGGGGGAAGAGGAGAGGTTAACACCGGCTTCTCAGACAGCTGCCAGAACACAATTATTGTACGATACATCTCAGGTAGCCTCGCAGGAGGTAGTGTTACAGGGTAATGGGGGTGAGCTTAACTTCTCAAACACCCGCTCATTTCTAAGATCTATTAAAGTCTTAGGTCGGTTTTTGCCCCGTTTTGAAGCACTTCATCAATAAAAAATATCTACAGCAAAGTGCATAGGCTGCCTTCACACAATGTTCAGTGTCTCTAAACAGCAGCTTTTAGGCAATCTGGTAATTTTTTTTTCTCTTTTTTCTTTTTAATTTTTTCCTTTTTCTTTTTTCCTTTTTCTTTTTTTTTTTTTTTTCCTTTTTCTTTCTCTTTTTTTTTTTCTTTTCTTCTTTTCAACCTATTTTGTCCTTTGTGGGGACAAAATAGGTAACAACAAAGTAGTTGTAACTGTCCTGTGACACAGAAATGCAGTAAAACTTGAGGGAAAACAATAACAGGGACTCATGAGTGAATTCAGGAGAAAAAACTAGCTAATGTTAATCATGTGTCAAGCACAGCCTTTAGAGAAAACCAGAAATCCAACAGCTACTGTAAACCCAACATATAAACTTCAACCTGATACTCTACATGGTTTGCTATGAACATACCAGTAGCCTCTACTATTTGTGGGAAAGGTAAAGTAAGAAGTACACGTTGGACGATTGACCTGAGTAGGAATACAGAGAAACTGGACAGAGCAGGACTAAAGGAGAAATGGCTTTTAGATAAGTGATATCCCCAGAGATCCGTAAGTATTTTAGCAAAAGGGATGGAAAGTCAAAACACCCAAAACACCTGGCCAAAGATACAACCACTTAAGACATTTGAATTTGTATGTGCCTCTGAGCTTCAAAGGAGCAGAAATGGAGGTAGTAGGCTATAAAAGTAATCCAAAATACAGATAGGCATAAGGAATCTTGGATTCCTAAATCTTCCAGCTGGGACAAACTGAGGGATTGCTGAATGAGAGCCACCAAAGCATCCAAAAAGTCTTCAGCTGCTACTTAGAGCCAAAGGTTGCAGTTCAGACTTACTTTGGATGCAATCGCCTGTTTTCATTTTTGCAATTAAAAGCACAATCTTCAGATCTAGCCCAATAAACCTTCGACGACGCTGTAATTAAGGTTGCCTTAGGGTGACAGGCAAGGTGAATGAGAATGACAGGGCAACCATAAGGCACAGCGTCTCTGGAGAGGCAGCAAGCTGGAGTCGAGCCAGATGTGCAGCCAGCTGTGAAACCCAGCTCAGGACAGGCTTTGCAAAGGTCTAGAAAAGACCAGCTCAGGGACTGCTGCTGCCACACGTCGGCTTCGGGAAGAAGTTACCTGTATGATG
This sequence comes from Ceryle rudis, assembly GCA_033439905.1. Classification (NCBI taxonomy): domain Eukaryota; kingdom Metazoa; phylum Chordata; class Aves; order Coraciiformes; family Cerylidae; genus Ceryle; species Ceryle rudis. The sequence continues at coordinate 253,417 of JAAGNO010009656.1, read as the reverse complement.
AGCAGAGCTGCTTTGCAGCTTTGGGCAAAGCCACAGTGTGAAACGTTGCGGCGTGGCCACAGTTTTATCAAGTGAGTAACGACGTTACAGTCTGACACGGGGAGCCCTTGTGCCTTTGTTTGCAGGGTTATTTCATGGCTGAACAGTCAGAGAGACTGCTGCGTGTCCTGAGAGGGGCTTCTCAGCGAGTCTAATAGGCTAGAGGGGAATTGCATTGACTCTGAGCCCAGAACTGAATTTTTTTTAAGATACATATTATTTTTTATTTAACACACCACCCCAAAGTGCTACTGGGCAAACAGTGCACTCAGTCCTTACTAGTTCACAAAGCAAACCTCTGACTGTCTCCTTGTTCTGTGCTGAGCATCCTCAGCCCTCCTACCTCCCAAGCTTCAGTGGGAATCAGGCTTCACTCAGCGTGCTCAGGTGCACTACAGGACTAATTTTAATAATTAATCTATTCCTTTTCTTTTTTTTTTTTTTTAAGTTGTTAATCAAAGACAAGGACGGATTTAGGCACAGCCTCTGCTCACAGCACCTTCAGGGAATCATTTTTCCTTAAAGATATTTGTAAAAGTATTTTTAGCTTTCTTACAGTCTGGAAACATTGTGGTATATTTACGAATAAATGGTAGGAAACAAAATGTATTTCTGTGCCACAGATATTAGATAAGGCTAATTATTAGGACTGCATGAGATCAGGATTCTGGGGATATGGGAAACTGCATTTATGTATCTGCATAACCCAGGATAATCTCCAAGCAGCCACAAACGTGGATGAGCTAGGTTTGGTGGTAAACCCATGACTGAGTTTAAAGGGAGGATGGTGTGTTTAGTAGCTAACTCTTGGGGAGATCACCTGTCGTGAGGATTTAGGATTTTGGAGTGACTTCTGCTCCCGTTAAACCAATGGCAGAACTCCTGTTAGATGGTAAAACATCCATTGCCTCCAGCGTTGTCAGGGCTTTGCCCCGACACACCCTAGAGAGCAGGAGACTCAAGGGATTCACAGGCAATGCTGGGCACTAGTGTGGGTTTCACTCTGCAGACCAGCACCTGCAAGTGATGAAGGAAAACTGCCCAGCAGTGGGCATGGGTAGAGCAAGAAACTGCTGGTTTGGCTTCTGAGCAGGTCTGGGACCACGTAGCAGAATTTCACCCATCCACAGTCTGCAGAAGAGAATAATAGAGCTGTCTGCATATCGAGACATAATAATATTTACAGTTCTGATTCCTAAAATGAGGATCCAGAAGAGCACGGAGGAACAATCTCATCTATTGTCTAAGCAAATTACAAACTCCTCTGTTGATTACTAACCGTATTTTGCAAACTAAGTAATAATATAGAAATGAGCACGTAGGTCCTAAAATGCTAAATGTTCCAAGCTGTTGGAGTCTGTGCTAATAGCACATTGCTTAGCAACTGCTATATTTAAAATAGGTCCTTAATTCCATATATTTTACATACTGGAAGAGTAACATAATGTTCTATCCTCAAGTAAATATGATGTTAGTCCTTCACACTGCATGAAACTCACTGTGTAGGTACAGAATGATAGTTATTTTTAGTTCAGCACGGAATGTTATGAAATACGCAAAATTTAATAAAGCATGCAAAACATCTGCCTGCAAATAAAAATATTTGCACTCATGTTGAAGAGTTGTAGTTTCTTTCATAATTAATTACAATTAAATTGTAAGATACCGAGTGGAGTGATAGATCATCATTTTGCCCCATCGAGGGAGCTGACAGCTGTCAAATTTGGCAACTAAGAAGCCTTTTTTTTTTTTTTTTTTCCCCTTCCTCCCCCCCCTCCCTTTTTTAATGCACTTGAAAGCTCAGAGGGAAATGGTCCTTCTTTCATAGTGGTAGCTCAGTTAACACCTGGACATCTGGTAAAATGAAACGGATCAGGATGGGAGGCATAAAAAAAAAAAAAAAAAAGCATCCAACACCTTTTTTTTGGTTGAAAAATATCAGTTCATTAGCACTAAAAGACATTTACTCTTTTAGACTATACTTCCACCAGGAAAGGCTTCCTGGCTAGGTTTCTGCTGAAAACCAGAGAGGACACTCCTGAACAATGAAAATCGCCGTGGACAGGGCACTTATCCAGGATGCTGGAGACTCAGGCACAGTTTTCTGTTGCAGTTAATAGTCAGGCTTGGCTATGACCCGTAGTTTCTCCTGCCTCTCTACCAGCTACTTGCTGCTATTGCTCCATCAGCCTTACTGGATCTATTCCATAAATAATTAAATATTCACTGGAGCAGGGAGATCTGGATCTCCCTCATCCACGACTACCTAAAGACAGTTCTTTTTTTAACAGTGGAGTAATTGTTTGATAGGAGAGTGAGTTTTGAGGCTTTTTCCAATACACATATATTTATAGAATGAAAAAGGCATCGGTAATTTCATATACGGTGTAAAAGATACACTCCAGCCTTTCAAAAGTTATTAAAACACTTTAAATACCAGGCTTTTAAGGCTCTCTAGTGTTACAAAGAAGAGAAGGTATAAGAAAGAGGCAGCTAATTCTAAAGATTCAGACATACTAGTTCTGATTCAGTCTGAGCACTTTACATTCAAACTTCAAAAACGAAAACCCCAAATCATTCCCTTTTCCTTTCTTCATCTCTGTCTCAATAATTGATGAAACCATCTATATGCTGATGTCAGATCTCACAAAAAAAGAATGAGAAAATTTCTCCTGCTGCTCTCTTAGGCATATACTTGAATTTTTTACATATATCATATTGAATTTGGCTCTTTCAAAAATTGTCTGAAGTTCAGAGCAGCTGTATCTGTATCAGTCTTTACAATGACCCTCATTATGAGTGTTTGAATTAATGAGCTTGTGATGGTCTGAATTCTGCCACGGAGAGCAATACATTTCTGTCTTTCTGGCTGTATGGCTAATGGCTGGGTAAAACGACAACATTCAGTGGGTCATTGTTATTTCAGTCAGGGGAGAATGGAATTAAGCGATTAACAATACAACAGTTTAAGCTTCAAAATGAAAGTGTATGCCGTATTAATTGCATAAAATTGGACACAAGCTGGCAGTCAAACAGTCTGGGTTTGTCTCCTTACTGATTTAGCTCATTATGATGTTCCCACTGAACATACTTTCTCAAGTGCTTTAGGTATACAACAGCAGTCTTACCTGGGAGCAGAATATGTAACAAAGACACTAACAAATCCCTTTCAGGCTATATTTTGGGGAAATATTTTCAATAACACAGGATTAGGATTTTATGATTCCCAGATTTTAATAATTTCACTTTTATTTTAAAAGTTAAAACACAGCCTAATAAGTTTATTTCAAACTTTGTCTCAGGAAAGATGTAATTATCACATATGGTTGCTCTCTATATACGAATACTTCAAAGTCCTTTTACACATCTCAGGCTGTAGATTTAGACTCAATTAAGTGTTTCTTGTATATTTTTAGAACACCCAGAGCAAGCTGTAAATAAATACATAGATAAACAAATGAAGATCCTATATTTTCCATCAGAGTAAACAGCTTCTCAGAATTCTGGATTCAATTTTGTTTCTTATTGGACTGCAAAGTTAAACACATACTGACCTAAATATTTTTATTTAGCCTCAGCTCTGCAGCCAAACACAGGAGAGATGAACCAAGAGAGCTGTAGCTGATCTCAGCCATAACCATCAGCCCAGCGAGATCCAGTGGTAACTGGGGTCTGTCTTGCTTGCTAGATTTACTAGCACTTACTAAATTACTAGACTTACTTTTCTCCTTTTCCAAGAAGCTTTTGCGAAGGTGTGTTTACTTCGGAGCTGATAATGACATAAATCAGGCTGCTTAATGATCTGGTTGCAGGTGCATCAGAGACTTCAGACTACCTGTTACACCTCTCCTATGGTTTATTTGCATAAATGCAAACCTGTCAGGTTGCATCTGGAGCCTTATGCAAGAGCCCTGCAGAAATATTTTTACTTGGCAAAGAGGAGAGAAATAGCTGTATATTATCTTTTAGCACAACTACCTTCAGTGAATGGGACTAGCTACAGGGAGGGAGGTAGGATCAGGAGCACGACTGAGATGCCAGATCTGACAATAGGCTGTATTTGCCATTTTGAGGGTGTGCATTGTTGGCAGAAAGCTGCCCATTCCTTCCACGCTTTGCCAAGTCCTCTAAAGGATTTGGTCATTTGTTTTTCAGAATCATTCATGATTCTGCCGTGGATGTGGTCACAAAACCCTGTGCTGTGACTTACAGTCTTACTCAAAGCCACAGAAAGCCCTTTCAATAACCAAGTGAGATTTCCAGAGTCTTCACATGCAATTACTACTGCAAATTTAAATTGGCTTCCCCAAATGCCTGTGAGTGATGAATCAAAAGGAGCAGTAGAAGAGTGGAAGAAAACTGTGATTTGAAGGAGAAAATATGTAGTGTGGATATAGTCATTATGCAATTACCAAGAAAGTCCAAAAGACATCATCATTCTATGTTAACTATCTAAAGTGAACCTATGGTGTCCTTTCAATGAACAATTTAGGGTAAGCATAGTGTTTCTTGTGATTGTGCTTAGAGCAAGGCAATGGAAAGAATCACTCAGAGAATATTAAGCAAATAAAAAAAAAACCCCAAACCCAAACACAGATTCAGACAATTGAGTGGCTTTCCTGAAAAAACAAAACCAAAACCAACCAGCCATCCTCTGAGGCTTAATATACATGGGTCCGTTAAATAGTGGGCACAGTTGACCTTGCTAGAAAAGGATGCCTGGGACACTGACCTGCACTGAGCTGTGGGATGTCTCAGGAAATGTGCCCAGCCAGCTGGCACCTGCGGGTGCTCCTCCCCTTCCCATGGGCAGCCAGCCACCTGTACTCCCTCACCTTGCCTTGATGACAGGGGACATACTTGACTTTTCAAGTCTAACGTCCTCCCAGTGAGTCTGAGGGAGAATTTACTCACATCCTTGTCCTTATAGCACTAAAAGCTGAGTTGAATTTTTAAAAATAAACTGTTCCACGGGACAACCTTCAAGGATCTTTGAACACCATCTTTCTGTGATGAATTGGTTCCTGTGTAACAATGTAAGAGCAGGTGACTTTCATGTGGTAGACTAATGGCCACAGACTCTTTTTTTTTATTTTTATTTTTTTAATTATTTCCACACACTTTAGAACAGGGGCTTTAAAGACAGAGGGAAGGAAGCAAAAACTTAATTTCACATGAAAGCCCTGGTCTTGCTGAGAACTGCATCTGTTGGGCATGGCAGTGTGGAAGCTGTGGCTTAGAGATTAAAGCTGGTCCTGTCCACTGAACAGGACAAGTACTTTCCAACTCGGCGATTATTTAGCACAGCAGGTATTGCTGTTGCTGAACAACACTGCAGTTTGAACTAATCTGTTTCAACCAAAGTTGCCGACTCAGTCTTTAATGCCCCTATATAATTAATTATCTCCATTTTATCCACAATGGCATAAGCAATGCCACAGAGACACCTTTAACCGAAGCCATAGAGGAGCAGATGAAAAGGGGACTATTATTCTTTCAAAAAGAATAATAAAGCCATTGCTAGTCCCTATAGGAAGTTTATTTCCACTAAAAAGGCAGACTGAGGAACAAGAGTAGATATGAAAAAAAAATAAAAGTTTAAAACAGCTGTTTTCTGAAACACGTACAGTAAGGAGTAGAGAGTATACTTTTCTATCTAAGAAATCTAACTAGGTATTTATCACAAACAGCCCTTTGGAAAAAAAAAGCCCACAGAATTTTCCAAAGTATAAATACTCACTAAAAAATGTGAGATGGTGGTAGGGTTTGTTGTGATGGAGGTCAGAGGTCAAGCACCTTTTTTGATAGTAATCCTCTAAATATCAAGAGTACCAAACCTGCCCTGCTTCCCTGAAGAACAGGAACAATAATGGGAAGAAGCCCACAGAGGCAGTAGGCTTGGTTACACCAGTGTGGTGTCACTGACCTCAGAGGGGCTGCTTTGGGTTTGGGTTTTGGTGGGTTTTTTGCCCCCTTTCTTTTCAAAATGGGAGCAATGGACTGTCGGGACCATGCAAGTCTGGGAAAAGGTACAACTTTAAACTCTGATTATTTACTCTTGTACAAGAAAGATGTTCAGTTTCCATGGCCTAGATTAAGTACATGAAATTTGTGAGTATATGAGGAACCAGCAGTATAATGGATTTGCCAGGAAATTTTTCTACACTGATTGCAGCAGCATTACTAAATCCTGAATCAACCTAAAAGTACAGAACTGAGTAAGTATTAGAGCTGTCCAGTAAGATTTGATGAATGCTCTATTCCATTAATTTTACCTTTTTTTGTTGAATAAATTATTTGACAAATAACGGTAAAATTCATCAAATAATTTATCTGATGAATATATTTTTAAAGCAATCGACTAGCTCTAATGAATATGCAGGCAGTTCCTTAATGAAAAGCATTAGTCTACTGTTAGCCTGCTTTCATCACTCATATGTCACTTTCTTTGGTATTTTGCAACTACAATCTGTATATTTTATTCATTTACCCATTCATTTATACACGGGAAGTTCAAAACAGTATGGTTAATCAATCACTGCAAGTATATTTTTGCTTTACTGTTGATTATTCATTATTACATACGGGAATGCTTAATAAAAAGAACTTGGCTTTTCTGAGACACGTCTCCCAAAAATATTCTTGGCTTCTATGCTCCAAGTCAAGTTTACAGTAATGCTCTGAAAATTGCAGGGTCCATTTATAAGCCATTTTTGTAGTTGCAAACACTACAATTACCAATTGTTTCAAGAAACTGAAGCTTGAAGCCAAGCCAGGCACCTTCAAGGTCCCTGAAAACACACATTAGAGAAGGAAAACAAGAGTGTACGGGACCCACCTCCTCACTGCACAGCACTAGGATCTTTGGATTAAAGCCGCAAAGAAGATTACTTGGATGATGTTGAGTTTTGGAAATACTCCAACCTCAGGGAGCAAGTCTATTTTGTTACTACAGAGGGGATCCCAACAAATGATACCGATAGATTTATACCGTTGGGACGCCAAACTGCACCCGTTAATGCTACAACACGTCACCTTTCTGAGTCCCGGTTCTTCACGGGGGTTGACAGTTTATTGTGGCAGTGGGTACAACAGTCAAGCCTGCATGACACTGTCAATACTGCAAAGGTGCAAACCACGTTATCGTGGGTGGTTTTGAACTTGCTGCACGAAGCTCAACTGAACAGGCCTGATGGGATAAGGTTGTGAGAGGGAGGGAGGTATCTTAGAAGGGTTGCCTACAGCTGCACCTGGAGTAGCGGCCATTCTCTTCCACATGTTCCTTTTAATGGCTTGTAGATTCCATAATGACAGCATTAATAGTCTTTGCCCAACCCTTCCAAATTTCTACTGCCTGTCGGACAACTAATATATAGCTGTCCCTCACAATAAGACGTCATTTCTACTGCCGGTTGGACAACTAATATACAGCTGTCCGTCACAGGAGGTGCAAGTGGAGAGACATCCCGTGTCCACAGACGTTGAAAGATGAAGTTTCCAAAAACGCCAGTGACGCAGGGTGAAGCCCCTTGCACAGACCTGTTCCCACATGACACAGAGCGAGCTGTCCTATCAGAGGTGGGGAAAGCCTTGAAGAAGTCCTCCACCATGGGAAGGACTTTGTTATTGGCTGACGTTACGTACTCAGCCAAACTGCAGCCACGTTACCCTGCAGACAAATGGTTATTTCCATTCTACACACTTCTTACTAGGGAGAGATTATTATTATAAGAGTGTATTACAACAGAAGAGAAAATGTTCTAGGGATTTTTTTCCATTTTCATACCTTTTATCTCTGGAGCTTATATTTGTATTTGCTTCAGTCAGTCATGGGTTGTGGTATGTGTGAATGTTTGTCCCTTAAAGCTTGTGATAAACTCACTTTTTGATTAAAAAGTTTAAATACTCGTTATAAAAATTTTCTCCATACTTGTATGCTTTGATCTAATCTACTGCATAGTTTTAGCTAAAATGGTTGTGGTTCTAAAGATTACAAGTATTAGGAGGAAGAAATAGTTTGTAGAAATTATCTCCAGCTTGCAGCTGGCTTTGCAAAGGTTTAAAATGCCCTTTCTTTGCTAACTCCATCTAACGAGCTTCTGACCCCCTCCTTTTCATGTACACTCACCAATCTAATAATAATAATTATTATTATTATTATTTTTGGAGGGGATCAATAAGGCCACAGCTTTGCACTTACAAATTCTAATGGAACCTTAGTATTAATAAGCGAACACCTTCAGAAGCAGTGTTTCTGCTCAGGCAAACGGAGTACTTCAGTTTGTACTGAAGAATGCTTGAGCTGCCTACACCTCACTACTACTGCAGATTTAAACTCCAAAGATGTGTTTGAAACAATGTGCCCTGAGACAGAAAATTCATTGGTACAGAACTGGTTCTGTTCTTCGTCACTTACAGGCTGTCTCAAAAGCCTACTGCAGTATAATCCACAACACACACTCCCTGGATCCCCATTCACACAAACTGAAATCACCATCCGGGTACAAGGGCATTTGTGCTGACAGTGATTTTAGTGTTTCTGTGCAATAATCATTTGTGGGGAGAGACTCTTTGGTATCCAAACTCTCCAGGCTATCTTTGAAAACCTACAAGCTCAATGCAGTAGATGAAGTAGATGAAGATCAGGATAAAAGCTAAGCTTGAAGTTGCCAGGTTTTTGAAGCTTTCTATATCAGGGTTGTGGTGCATTATCTGGTTATTCCAGAACAGAAATAACATTTCCTTTTCAGAGTCCTTAGTTAGCTGGGGGTTTTTTTCTTTTCTTTCCTTTTTTTTTTTCTTTAATTAGCTGTAGGCAGAATGGAAATCTTGGAAAGAGATCGGCTTCTGTAATTAAAAGTACTTCCTAAGTGGCACTACTTTGGAAAGAGTTTTGTCTTTGTTGTGCTGGTGCCCATGCAGTATGCACAAGAGGAATACTGGACAATGGAAACAGAAATGCCATGAATAACATTCCTTCCACAGAGCAGACGTCTAACACCAACTTCATCTTCTAGAGTAAGTGCCTATTTTCATAAGGTTTTCCATATTTTCATAGAATCGTTAAGGTTGGAAATGGCCTTCAAGATCATCAAGTCCAACCATCTACTAAATATTGGCAGGACCATTAAACCATGTCCTGAAAGGCCACACCTTGATGGTTTCTGAACCCCTCCAGGGATGGTGACTCCACCCCCTCCCCGGGCAGCCTGTTCCAAGGCCTCACCACTTTCTCGGTAAAGAAATGTTTCCTGATATCCAACCTAAACCTCCCCTGGTGCAGTTTAAGCCCATTTCCTCGTCCTATCTTGTCCTTACCTGGGACAAGAGACCAACACCCACTTCACTATAACCTCCCTTCAGGGAGCTGTAGAGAGTGATAAGGTCTCCTCTCAGCCTCCTCTTGTCCAGACTACACAACCCCAGGTCCCTCAGACAATAACCTGGCCAGAGTGGAGGCAAATTACCCAGCTGCCTGTACTCTTTGAAAACACCTCTCTTGCAGCTCAGGCTTCAATTTGCTATCACCCCATCAAAACAAGCTGTCCAAACACTAAAAAAATAATTCGATGAATCACACAGCAGACAAAGCAGCTTGCTGAAAGCAGGTTGTCTTTCCTCCCAGGTCTAGAAGAGTATGATTATAAAAAGACAGTAATAAAGGTATGGGGATACTGTGAAAACACATCACAATATATTTCTCTAACAAACAAAAAATAAATAGCAAAAAAAGGACAGTGTTGTCCAGCTACAGCTCCTTTATGTGGCTTCACTTAAGCAAAGGAGTGGAAGAGAAAAAAGAAGCTTTCTGGCTGCTGTCCTCATCCATAGGAGGATGCATTGGTGCACAGGGCCCGTATCAAGGTCTAACACCCCCTCTTTTTCTTTTCACTTGTGGGGATTGCTGGACAATCTGGAGTGCTCAGAAAGCAGCTATGGGCTTCAGAGCCCAGCTTGCAGGATTTGCCTCTGCAGCCAGCTAGATTTATATCAAAGCAATTGCAGACCTGTACTCTGTACCTGAGACCCTGCATCAGGCACAGCTCAGCTAGAGCTGAAAGCAAGGTCACGGACGCAGGAATTTGGGACATTTTGTATATTTTCATAATGCAGTTTTCCCGTGCTAACAGTGCAGAGATACATCGCTGCCCAGAAATCTTCACCCGAAGGCAGATGAGGAACAGGAATGGGAGCAACAACAACAAAAAATCCCAACCCTGCTGCCTTCACTGAAGAAAGAGATAAGGTCCAGAGAAGAAACAGAAAATTGTTGAGTTAAACCTAAGAATTGTAAGAATTTTTTAGTAAAGGATGGTCTCTCCCCCATGATTTTGCTTTACCTGTTGGCCCATCAGGGCCACTTGATCTCAGAAGCACTGAGCCACGGGAGGTTATAGTGCTTTGCCTCTCTTGAAGTCTGCCGTGCTCACCAGGAGGGTGAGATGGGGAGGCATCACCCTGCAGTTGCCCTTGGCAGGTTGTCCCCAGCCTGTCGCCAAACTACAGTAGGAATTGGAGGTCGAATTTGACCAGAATTATACCTGCTGCTTTATTCAACTTTGAAATGGCTAATGCATTGAAATGCAACAGGCTTAGTATCATCTTTTGTGTTAGGGACTGCCACTTCCTTCACGAATCCTCGTATTTACCACCAAATAGCTTAAAAACCAACAAAGGGTTATAACTGCCTTGACCATAGATGTCACAAGGCCTCATCATTTTACCTTTTCCTCCTGTTAGCTTCAGCTAGTGCCAGATCACTGTCAACTCAGTCATACATAATAATGCCCCATTACAGGTTGAAATGGTTTGTTAAACTTTATAGCACTTAGAAATGCTCCCGAGGCACCAAAAACATCTCGGTTCAGAACTGAACATATAATACCTGCCAAATCTGCAGGTTTGAAACCACTTCCAATAAGAATTAAAAAGGCCCTCTTCACAGCTGAAATAGGGCTATCAATACTTGACTTGTCTGCCCATGTGAAATAGGGGGTTCTTTTCTCTGACGTCGCAATTTAGTTTCAAATAGCTTTGATGATGACAGGGTACACAAGAGTGATAAAATCATAAAGATGACAGTCTAATCTTACAAAGATGACCGATCTCTGATAAGAGATTAAGTCCCACAACATTTGAAAAACCAGATTATCCGTCTGCGAGGGCTGGGATAGCGTCTGTGTGCGCCTCCCGCTGAGCCATGCTGAGATGCCGGGGACACACAAAGATGCAACTTCTTAGAAACCAGAAATGCTTCACAGGAATTTCTCAAACCATTGGGATAAAAGGAAAGCAAGCAAGGAAGAAAAAAACAAACAAAAAAACCCCAGCTCTGATCTTATATTGAGCTTTTTTTTTGGTCAAACATTCATTCTTCAGGCTAGTAAAGTATTTAGATGTACAGCGTATAAGTAATTTAGAGACACTATAAAAAGGTCTAAATTAGCCAATTCTGCCCTATAATTAGCACTCACAGCTATGCTGGCAGTGGGTGGGTGATTATTAAACACCTTTTATTATCGGTTTTATGCACTACAATAAAAAAATGAAAATTATACTTACGAGAATTATTAGACATGCTGGTCCTATAAAACTCCATATAAAGTTATTCTTCGTGCTGAGCCAACATCTGTAAAGTAAACAGCAGAAAATGCCTTGGAATGTCACTATCACATCCTTACGAACGTTGATTCTGAGAGAGAGAAACAGCAACTTACACTTCTGTGGTGCCATAGTACTTGTACCCCAGAGCAGCAGAGATTCCAACCACCACAGCTGGACTGACGTAGCCAAAGACATAGAAATTCTTGTGCAAGAAACCCTTGTTGTAGATGACTCCCACAACTATAAGGTAGAGGTGAATGCCTTCGATGCACATCCACGCAAAAGCAGCTAGAAGGAAATAATGGAGTAATCCAGCAGTAATTGAACAGAAGAGCTAGAAATTCAATCAGAGAAAGCAAAGAGTCATCATTCTAGTAGCATGTCTCTTTTAATAGTCAAAAAAAGCATATGAACAACAACCTAGTTCCTCCAAAGTGGTGGTCCAGCAGCCCAGATGTAATGCTGCCTGACAAGAACTTGGCCTACACCCATGAGCATGCTTGTTCACCAGTATTTGCTGGAGCAAGTGGTAAAATAAAGACTACATTCTACCTCTAAAATCAGCGCACATCTTCCTGGGAAAACGGTATAAACAAACTGACAAGGCTGATCCCATAGTTACAACTGAACAGTCTATATCCTTCCCCTGTCTAGACAAAGTTCATTTGAATGATTTTGGTAACAATGCAATTAGGCATCACGAGGAATTAATTCTGAAATAACCTTTGTTACTACAAAGCGTTTGTAAAATTCTATTTCTCAATCAATCAACACTGGAGTGCTACCTCTGGGTAGCAGCTCAGATCTTTTCAAGCAATTTTGAATCCTATTCAGCTACTTGTACTCGGGGTATCGTGGTAATTCACGTATAATTTAACTACCTAAATTTGCAAAAAATCAACAGCCCATCTTGTATGAAAAGAAACATGGGCAGGTCAAGACCTTGCACGTGGAAAGGAAAGGAGTCCTCCAGCCAGCAGAGCAGTATCTTAAATGCCAGTTCTGGCCTGGCTTTTAGGGAAAATTGTCACCCAGAGAGCCACCAGTGTAGCTTTATATCTATCCAAAAGTGAAAGTCCTAAACGCATTGAGCCAACAGAGCAAAGTCAATGTACACAAGCACAGACTACTTCTTTAAATGACTATTTTATATTTATTAGACCGGGAAGTCAGCGTCACTAGAATATTCATCCTGATACTAGGAAATCCTGCAAGTAGATGGAAGTTCTTACACCGCGTATTTACTTTACAATGGAAAGTCAAGATACAAGTGAAAATTAACCCACCTTATTATTGTTCATATTAATTCCAATCAGAAAAATGAGTTCCGCCAGGAAAAGGCTGCAGCAGAGGTTTTTGTGAATTGTTGTTCTAGTGCTTTGAATTTCACTGAAGAACCAGAATGTAAAAATGCACATGGAGAGGCAAATCAACGAAATAATTATTCCTAGCTGAGTGATTCTTGTAAGAATGTTATAATTTGTAACACCCTGGGGGAAAATTATAATATAATATTTAAAAGAATAGCTTTGTACCTTCTCAAGAAAAAAAAAAACCTCGTTCTATAACACAGCTCTTTTATTCTTTTCTACAAAATATTAATCAAAACTGTTTGCAGAGTTTCACTGCAAATGTACACTTTGGGTAATCTAAAAAGTATTGGGTTTTTTGAGAGACAGATATAATTCTAGGGGAAATTAGTAATGAACCGTATATACTCCTGCTCTTGCATTTTCTGATCTTTCTTAACAAAACTTTTTATTAACATCAGTCTCTCCTAATATGATTTTAAAAATCAGATCATTTTAGTGAATGACAGATACACTGGCAGTAGGACATATATTAATACGACACGAACATTTTCTAATATAAAAGGACTTATCACAGCAGTGACTTAGATAAGCAAAATTGAATAACCGCCTTACTGAATCTGCAACATGATCAAAACAAGACTCTGAAACAACAATCACTTCAAACAAATGCTATTCCAGATACGTAACATAAACGTTCTCCAAAGAAACACAGGCTGCTTTAATAATGGATAGGAATATTTTCTGTACAGGAAGACGGTTACATTTGCTGCTTGGTATTTGCACTAAGAATCTCTGAAATACACAACTGTGCATCAGCATAAGGATGGTATTCAGCTGACCATAAAATGTAACTAAGTTGAGGTTTTTTTTTTCTAAATAAACGAGCAGAGATCATTCTCCTCCCAGCCTGCCTTTTCAAAATAACTATATAAGTACCTGCAAAGGTTTTAAATTTGAACTGAAGACTTAGGATGCTATTTGGCAACCAGGAAGCAGTCTCTATCAGCATGAAACTCACAGCTTGAGAGAACTGTCTCAATACAGTATATTCATGCTAATATTCTGCTTGCTGTCAGTTCTCATACCTTACAAAGCTGCTTCCTGAAGCAGAACCTAAGCTCCTGCAGCTTCCCACGTAGAGCCTGAAAAATCTATGGGGTCCCTTAATATAAGGAGGACATAAATTGAGTGGTCATTCTCACAGTTTTATGCTGGTCATGAGTGTCCGTGTTTAACAGTCAGAAACTTCAAACTGATTATGCTGGGAGAAGTGAAAGCAGATTTTTAGATGCCAAAGTCAGGCAAACGGGTGGCAAAGTTTTGCGAGAGAGAAATTCAGGGCCATATGGTTACTGACCACCGACGAATGCCAGTTAAATCCCACAGCAGTCTTAAAGTGGGATTTAAAATTAAGAGCAATGCACCAAAAATAAGCACAACAGACTGTGTATTTGGAACAAGATACTTTGCTGCATCACTGCTCTGTAATACTGCAGAAAGGACATAAGGAAATTCAAACGCATATGGGAGGAATTTTGTTTGCTCTGTGCACAGAAAATTGTGTGTTTGCTGAACAAAAACAAGAGACAACCTAAAGGGGGAAAAGTACTTAACGTTGCATTGCAAGAAAAACATAAGGAAGGAGGACAGGAGAGAGTCAGGTAAAATACTAAATTAAAATAGCACTTACAACAGAGCCACCTGAGGACATCAAAACAGCAAAATGAGTCAGATGATTACATTTGCATGAAATGTGAGTGGAGTTGGAATGTGTCAGCTCACAGCCTTGCGTAGCCCAGTTGCCATTCATTGTGTCTGCCGAGTAGTTCCAAAACGCACATTTAATATCTTTATCCACAGCCTGGAACAGAAACAAGATGTTTTACTGATGGCAAAAGGCAGGATATTTCCCACCAAGAGACCTTTAGAAACGTTAGCCAGGGCAATTCATTAAAAATTGCTTGTTACTATTGGAAGGTTGGGAAACGGAAAGCGCATTCTGCAAGGCCTATTCCAAGCAATTAAAACATGCCTGGGGATGGAGGGATTTTATCCACACAGCTAACACCCAACCAGACATGCAGGCTAATCAGATTACTGAACCCTTCTGGCACTTGCAAAGGTGTTGGAATTTTTACCTACTGAAAACACTGTTATATATACACCTGCTGAACATGGGCTAAACCCCAAGGTTACAGCCACGTTGCTCATTCTGCTCATAGTGCCTTCCAAAGAAGCAGTTCAAAACCTGAGATTTATTCTGTGTGTTTTACAAAGTAATCTGGGATAAAGCCAGGGTCATATCATACCCCCTATAGCAGGTGTGACAACAACAATGAGTAAGATTATTAGTACTATTTATTACGGTTAATGCTTACTAACGCTAGGCAATGATAAGGTCCCCACTGTACTACAGGCTGTAAAAATAAATGCAAATTTATATAAAGGTGGTCTTTAGCTCAAATATTAGAAGGCAAGTAGCAAATTTAAAAGCTGATTGACCACGGTTAACACCTTGTCCCACCGCCCACCTCCCTGCAGAGTCATTTTCTTGCTATGCTTCTGGTAATACTTTGTGCCACGCAAGGTAATTCTTCACGTACAGGCGAAGCAGTGAAAGCCACATACACTGGATGTAAAACTCTCAGTTTTAAATAGATGTGTACAGATTTCAGAAATAACAAGTTGCAGCACTACAGGTTCTGCTATTTCCTTCTAGCTCCAGGATAACTTTTTTGCATTAACTTGGAAGCATTTCTTCACTTTTTTTTTTTTTTTTTAGTATGCCTACTTAACCATCTGATAAACTTTCAAGAAATAAACAAAACACCAAAATGCAGAATAGTCAAGGTGCTGTAACATTCTCTGGTTCAGGCAGCTACAATTTCTTGATACTACAACCCAGCAAAGGTGGCATTGTTGCCCTTGCTTTACTCCCATAGCACTTTTCAGCTGTACCGTATTCAGTAGGTTGCACTTAGGACGTCACAACTGAGATTAATCTCATTAGAGAAATAAATGACAAACATCAGTAAACAACAGAATTATGTCTCAATACATCACACACTGCAGGTACGGTTACATCACATAACAAGATTAGGTATTGTTTTGTTTTATTTGAAGTTGAAAATAAAAATACCCCACAAACCCACAAGCCCTTACCTTGGAATATTTTAAGGTAAATGTTATTTTCTCAAGCTCATAGAGCGTAGGTGGATTTGAGCTAATTGCAACAGCTATAACTGATGAGCTTACTGTCTGTCTCTGCTCTGAAGTATCTTTTGAGGAGTAGTTTTTAGGCGACGAAAGCAAAGAACCAATATTGCTGTACCGCAGAAAGACAACTGCAATGGTGCCTATCAATCAAACAGACCGTGTTTAGTAGTTTTTATAGAAGAACAAAAGTGAAGACATTAAGGAAACAATAAACAACAGACATTATTATAGGCTACGGCATAAAATATGCAAACCAGATGGAATCTTTGTGGAATACTTATAAAAAATGTTTCAGAGACAACGAAATACAGTTTTATTTAAAACAAAGGAGCTGCGATTAGAAATAAAAATGTATGTTTACATTGGAAATTTTAATCACATATAGGCGTATCTATTTTTCTCCTAGAGTAATACGGGTTGCTGCAGTTGGCTACACATGTGGTGTCAGGTCTCATAAACTAAACTGGCTCAGAGCTGAAGTAAATACTGGTCCTTTCTGAAGTGCCTGGCTTGCTTTGACTTCCAATGCAGGATGGAAAGGAAAAGAGAAAGCAAAAGGTAGTTTAGGATGCAGCGCTGATCTGAAAAAACGTCATGATTATTCTTCCTGCTACCAAGATAAACCATACTTTTAGGCACTGATAGGTGGCAAGATTCAGATTAGCTGGAGGATTAAGATTTAAAAGATCTTTTCTGTTTTATTTGTTTAGGTGGTTTAATTGCTGAGCTGTTTAAAGAAATGTATTTATTTTTAGTGATGACAGTAATTGTAAGCTATTTCTGCAGCACTCTGAGGTCCGAGGCAAGATCTGGGCCCTGCTGATTTTGGTACTGAAGAGTCCATGTTCTTGATTCAGCCAGCTACTCTCTAAACAGAAAAGATGCACCAGTTTCTGGAGGAGGAGTAAGAGAGATAGTTGAGGCCAGTTAGCAGGGCTTGGGAAACTGCACATTTAGTTAACCGCTGGTGGGTGCAAGCCTATCCAAGGTGTTTATTAACCCATCCATTCTTTAACCTTTGTTTCTTACCATTAGAATGAGATTCCTCTCTCTTCTTTGGGGAGATCTTTATGTAATCTCCTCCCATGTATACATGAGTGTGAATGTGTTTCATGTGGTGTGAATCAAAAGCAAACACCTTGAGTGCTGCAAAAGAAGAGAAAATACTGTACAAATCACAACTCCATTACAGTCTACCAGAGTTTACAGCTGGGTTAATAAATGTGCTGTTGGGTTGTATAATTACCGTGAATTTTAAGAATATATCATTGTGTCAGATGTTTCAAGAAAAATGCTATTAATATGTTTACTTAAACCTCCGTGTTTTGTTATTTTCATGCATACATTTAGCTCTCCTATTTTTTACACTTTCCATGAAAAATAGAGTGTTTTATTTACCTTGCATTAAATTAGGCTCTGAAAAGTATAATGTAGGTTACTTTAGGAAGAGCTATTGCTTTATTAAAAATGCATTTCTGAAAGGGGCCACAAATCATAATTATAAACAGCAAACCATAAAATTCTCTACTGAATAGTAACATTTGATAAAAGCCAATTGTTGAAGAGTATTTATTTTATCGTTATCTATCCATGCTACCAAGAGCACATCGCACCGCGAAATAATGACGCGTCTCCTCAAAAAGCAAACAAACAAGCACCACCCCTCAGGACAAAAACTACATTAGAGGACACTGAGCACTTGGTTCATTATGGTGCTGAGTTTCAATCACCCAGGATGGGAACAAAAAAAAAAAAAAGTCAATCAAGCTTTTTTTTTTAAAAGGCAAAACAAAACAACAACAAACAAATCTAAAACTTGACTGCTGGAGGAATATCACTAAGCTAGACCATCTGCATTGCTTATAGCACAGCACACAAAAATAATACGAGCTATTCAATAGACCATCTGTCAGAAAATGTTTGTCAGGACGTAAGAAACAGTTTTCTGTGGCTGGAGTTTTGAAAAGCTTGTAGTTCAAGAGCTTTTAAGATAAAAAGCAGTGGAGAGAGAAGGGGTAATGTTGTAGGTCTTGTCAGAGGTGTGGGGTATATGTGAGGCCCGTGGAAAATATATTAATGCTTAAAAAACAAAACAAAACAAAACAAAATTTTAATGTTTGGGGCCAATTTGGAAAAGGGCTCATACAGTTTCCCATAGAAAAAACAAGTCAAAAATTCATTGACCTTTCAGTGTGGAAGTTCCTCCCCATTCTCTTTCTCAGCCTTTTTTCTCGCCTTGGTCTGACTGATGTCCAAGCTACCACCAGAGGCTGCACTCAAATCCTCTCTTCTTGACCTTCACGGCCTCAGTTATGCGGCCAAAACAGCCTCTGCTTTCAGCCAGAGTAGTAGGGGAATGGAGGCTTCACAGCCAGACTCTGGATCTGCTGCAGACCCAAGAGGTGCTCTGCATGAACATAAATCTGCTGCTACAGGGTTCATGTCATAGAACAAACACCTTCCTGTTTTTCCATCGATCTTGCTGATTTAGTTTCAGAAAAGTGAGGAAAGAACAGGCGGTTTGACCTGCCCTGGGACAAAGGAGGAATCCTCCTCATCAAGTCATCTTAGAAACCAGCAAGCCAGTAAGAAGCGCTGAAGGACTGCACTGAATCTAAACTAAGAAATTAGGTCACATACGGTTTGGCTTTGTGCAGAAAAATTGAAGATGAAAGACTGACCATTGCCAAAGGAATCAGCAATGCTTTATTAGGATCTTC
This sequence comes from Ceryle rudis, assembly GCA_033439905.1. Classification (NCBI taxonomy): domain Eukaryota; kingdom Metazoa; phylum Chordata; class Aves; order Coraciiformes; family Cerylidae; genus Ceryle; species Ceryle rudis. The sequence goes on along the minus strand of JAAGNO010009656.1, from coordinate 234,525 downwards.
ACAAGCGAGGGGTATCAGCCTTAGTTTGCTCCCACTGGAGGAACAGTAAAACTACCAGAGGAAAATCAGCGGTCAGCGTGAAGACACGAGCATGCAGGGAGAAGGTAGGAGAGCAAAAAACAAGTTCTCCTCTGAAATTCCTCTTAAAATGAGAAACTTCTCTGAAAATAAAGCCACTCCAGATTGGACTCACTAGGTACAATCCTTATTCCAAGTCTATTTACAATAGCTTCACTCAGCTGAAAAGAGTAAAAAAAATCTGTGTAGAGCAAATCCAAATTTCATTCCACTGTTTTTTTATGCTTATGAGGTGTGTAGGATAATTTCATGCATGTAAGATGAATCCAGACTCACTGTGACTATAAGGAGAGATTGAAAGAGAATCTGGAAGGACAGCTTCCCACAGCCTCTGAAGTTTTTTCTGGGCTTAAATGTTCAGTTATTGAAAATTATGATACGTACACTGAAAGTCAGGTGTTAGTTACAAAGCTCATACAAATTAACACCTGCGTGCTTCACACAACACTATTTTTCATCTTCATAATCGTGCTGAAAAACCCCTTAGTGTAATCCACATCTAAAGTATACCTTCGGTTCATTTTCTTTATCTTACCTATGTCACTTGCATCAGCATCTAGCTGTGTTGTCTTTTTGAAGCTCTGCGACATGAGAAGCGTCGCTTGTTCTGCAGTGTGCAGCAGCTTAGTCAGGCTCTGTCTTTGCTTCTCTACAGGAAGAGCTTCCCAGACTGTAATTTTATCTTTTTGTAAAAAATTGTTTACAGTGTTAACCAAAACCTGCAAATACAAGAATATTTTTAAGGGGAAGACTCATTTGTAACATAAGAAAAAACAAACAACAAAGCAAACAACTTTAAGGCTTGATCCACTCACATTAATGGTTGTATTGTGAAGTGCTTCATTGTCAGAATCAGAGAAATGAGTGGTGGTCAGCGATGAGTAAGACAGTGCTTCAACATATGAAATCACATCTACGGGTAAAAGCGGTCCCAAAGTATTTTTATTAATTTCTTGCAGCATCTCCAGGGGTGTTTTTAAATGACCAATCTGAAAAATACAAGAACACGCATCTTAATGGAACAAGTCAAGTCATATTTTTGCAAGTGAAAGTCAACCCAATGCAAATGACTGGTTCCCGTGAATTCACATGCTGGCTTTTAAAATGCTGATGTGTAAAAAGAGGCACTATTTAAATCAACGAGTTGACCCATAAAGTAATGGGAGTTACACACATCTGGTATAACTGTATTAGGCAACTATCTGTTAAAAAAAAAAAGTCATGCCCTACCATTATAATTTTTTGTGTGTGTGTGCTCCTGCAGTTCAGTTTTATTTATTCTAAGGGTCCATAACAAACTTCTGAAAAAAAAAATTAAATGCCAGTGACATATTTACCCTGCCAACTCTTTTCTGTTAAATTTTAGCTGGAGAGGTGGGAGCTGATGGGCAGTATCTGTATGTTTTGTGGTTGCTTTCTTTCAAATGCAGATTATAAAGCATGTAGTTTAGTGAAACTGCACTGCTTAATTCACCTTCAGTGCTTCAGTTTACGAGCTGCTAAATGCGCTTCCATTAAACAATTAGTTTCAAAAGTAATAGGCTAGAACGGGTGAGGTGAAGATTAAGACTGCAAGTTTCACTCTCGTGGCTGAGTAAGAAAAGAATTTTTGCTTCATGACACTGAAATCTAATGAGATTTTATCCACCAACACCACACCCCATACACACATCTGGTTTTTTAAGATCCACAGTTTATGCTGCTTTTATGGGTCTTGTTTCGTCTTCGACTGCAGCTGAACAGAACTAGAACAGAGGTTAAAAACTAGGCTAAAATCTGACAGGCAACAGTGTAATTTACACAAAATTCAAGTATTTTGACTTACTACTTTTAGTTTTGCTACGTCTTAAAAAAGAAAGAATGTCACTGTAAGATCCTGCACTTGCCTTTGCCATGTCTTTGCATGGAACTGTGGTAAGCATGAGATATATTTAATGCCGTATATTAAATTTAACGGGTTATTATTAAATATAGATGTTATTAAATAGAAAATTATTAATATTATTCAATATCGCAGGTTAACATAGAAAGCATGGTAATACAACGTGTATCTTCCACTCTGTTAATAAAAGCCTTTAAGATATTTCTGAATCTCTTTAACTTTGGCAAACTGCTTAACATAAAATGCAAGCAGATCCAATTGGGGGTTTATACTTATGTTTCTTTTATCCTTTTAAGTTAGACAATACTATAGCTGTAGACTAACGAATAGTAAATTCATTAATATCTTCTTTAATTTGCTCCAGGAATCTCTGCTTCTGGTGGAAAAAAAGATATCTTGAGTACAATCCTTGAGGCTATAAATTCTGTACTGCTTTACACACTGTGCTTTGAGGGGTAAATCCACTAGCGTGCCAGGATGTTTTTGCACCATCTTCTATTTTGTCACTTGTTGACATTACTTTTGTAAGCTATCTTGCTGCCTTTCGCTCTGAACAAGCAAATAATTGCACATTCGTAAATGCAGCAGTGTGTAACTTCAGAAATTACAGAAGCAGTCGAGTGATTACCACACTTCTGAATTTTTCATGCATCATGTCTCACTTTGCTGGAAACAGAACACGCGTATTCCAAGCAAGTTATTATCGTGATTTGAACATACAACCCAGTTCAAATAATTTGAAATTATTAAAAAGACTTCTGTAAACATGCTTAAGTTCAATTGTACGCTTCGAGCATTTGTTAAAAGCTCCTTAAGAACTATTATAATTTAAATTACGGCTTCAAACAGAAACGATTAAAGGATTTGGAAATTAATTTATAAACCAATGCTACTTACTCCAGCTAAAGTTCTATTTATATGTTCAGTTATACATTCTTTGTACAGCTCACACTTGGCCTTCGGATTTTCTGTAGAAATTAAAAAGAAACTAATTATGTATTGCAGTTCAATCCATATTCAATATAGACAAGAGTTTTTACTAAGAGTCTAAGGAACACCCCAACCCCCCAGCATATGGAAGTTAGGCACGCAGGAGCAGCACTCCACTCTCAAACTTCAGCCACTAAGACTTTATCTTGGCTAAAGTTGCAGCACAGGATTGGACCCTGACCTTCTGTTTTACTCAGGTGGGGCATTTGGCCCCTTTTCTCAGGGCTTCCACAGGGTGAAGCTTAGAGAGAGCTCAAATCTACAGTGAGGAGCACAGATCTGATAACTGTGAGGATGGGAACATTACTCCAAACGGCTGCCATCACACTCTTTAGCAAAAATACATTTACAAAATGATTCCATTCTCAGGAAATGTAGATGCCACTGCCTTGCCTCTTTTTTTGTGCCTTGCTGATTAATCTACCTGAAGATAAACACGCACTGGTGGGTTTCTCAGAAGATGTAGCTCTATAATAACACATAAACCTTTATAATATCATGTACCTTGGCAGGAAGTGCCATCATTTGGCTTAAACAGCAATTTTCCTGTGGATGGTTGATAACCTTCCTTACAGGAGCAGTTAAACCCTCCATCCACGTTCTCACATTTTGCATGATCTCCACAGGCAACAGTTCCTTCATAGCTGCACTCATCTACATCTGCAAATATCGTGAGAAATTGAATTTTTTATTAAGTATTTACAGACTAAAATCTTGCCGCTTTGTTGATAAGAGCCCCGCACACCGCAAGCAGTTTCATAATAAAATTTCACGGCGTAAAAAGAGAAAGGAAAAACTAAAAAGGCAAACTTAATGGCAAAACACCTGCCAATTCTAATACTCGGGGATTAGAAGGATAAATCCTAATTGATCGTATTTTTATACCACCACTTTTATTACTATGTAATACTGCTTTGTTCATGTTTTAAAACCATGAGTGTAAATATTAATTCTATCACAACAAAATGCTTGGCAGGATGCAAATCGTCTGAAATCCATTTTCCAGAGATTAGACTAAATAGATTTTCTCAGCCTTATGATTCAGTTAGAAAAAAAAAAAGAAAAGAAAGAAAACCACAGCCTTTTCTTTTAAGCCTTGTTGTTAAAAGGAGGCTACAAAAGATCACTCT
>JAAGNO010009656.1:217834-230345 GCA_033439905.1 Ceryle rudis | reverse complement strand
ATTAGACTAAATAGATTTTCTCAGCCTTATGATTCAGTTAGGGGGGAAAAAAAAAAAAAAGAAAAAAAAAAAAGAAAACTGCAGCCTTTTCTTTTAAGCCACATCTTTAAAAAGAGGCTACAAAAGATCACTCTATCCGTCTCGTTAATCTAAGATTTAAGCTCTGTGCCCTCTAAAGTGCTTGGCGTGTCTTTTTTTTTTTTTTTTTCGGTGGCCCTTTTTTTTTTCTTTATATCCACAGCTAAATTACATTTGTCTAAAATGGCTTTTGTGCCTCTAAATAATTTGCCATTAGTTAGACAGGTTCAGTGACTGGGTGGGGCACAGTCCAAGAGTAAAACTGATGAATTCCAGTAAGGGAATCTATGAATTGATCAACGTTGGAGAGCTGGGCACTAACTCTCTGGCAGGAATAGGGATTATTTTGCATTATTTGGTTGGCTGAGGATAAAGATCAAATAACTCAATGGGGAAAGTAAACTGGGAACAATACCAAATAATTCTGAAGAATGAAGTAATGGACTGTGAAGTGCTGTGCTGGAAAGGAGAAAAAAGTGAACAGCTTTGGGACAGGTATGTCTGACAAAAAGAGCTGAAAAATGAAGAAGTGATACATGAGCAGATTTAAAGGAACAGCAGTGGAACTGAACTGAAGGAAAGTAAGTGTAGAGAGGAGAATGGCTGGCTCAGACAGGGGAATGGATGGACCAGAGAGGAAGACAACCTGGCATGACACTGAATTTGGGAAGTATACTGGTGTAAAAGGAGAACTGATTAACTGCTTAGTGGAGGAGAATAGCTACCTGAATTGATAAGAGGCCTTTGTGCAGCCAGCTGGCTGTTAATACACGACAAACAGAAGGCAGATGCAGGGGGCTGGCAACGTACTATGAGCAGAGAGGAAATATTTTTTGCACTCTTATTTCAGTACAAGATTGTCGGTGGTTTCCAAAAAGGAGTAGAACAGAAACAAATAATAATGGGTGTGAAATAAGGTTGCTAGAGAAACTGAAATTATGGAAAAATGTGCTGCATATCTGTGGATATATCCAGGGGATGCAGGAAGGATAGCTGGGGACCATCTGCCTATCTGGACAGCACTTTTGGTACCTTCTTAGCACATTCTTTATTAATGGCATGTCTTGAGCCTCCATAAATAATCAGATGAATGCTGTATATGGGGCAACTGTAAAATGCATTTAAACTTTAATGGAATATCCCAACAATTTCTACATCCACACACTTTTTTTTACTGCTTTGTGCTTAATTCCCCAGCTCCCTTTCTTCTGCTTATAATCCTAGAGGTCTTCCTGGAGTTCAAGGACACGGTTGAGGTGCCATGTCACTTTCCTCTCCCTATTTTTCTCACCGAGCAGCGGCTGTGATTCTCACAAGAAATGCTGTGCTTTAAGCTCAAGGTTCAGAAGCTCCCACTGAAAAGCAGTTCAGACTCCTGCACGGCCCAGACAGGAAGGAGAGGTAGAGGCTGGAGATGGATTTGCCCTCCCCAGCACAACCACCTCTGCTCTTCAGGGAGAGCTGCTAAGGAGGTTGCGTTTGAATGGGTTGGTGCAAGCACTGAAGTTGAAAGCGGGAGGCTAAATTATAATTATCTACATTGGGGCGATAGCTTGTTTCCAACTTTAATGCCCCAAACTGCAAAGGTTTCTCTTTAATGAGCAGAGTTCTGCATTAGCCATATTTGCATGGTTTCTGTGAGCTCAGAATTCACAGGCATGGAGCTAACCACGTTACCCATCAATGAATCTGGCAAAAGAGAAGAAAAGGAGGGGGGAAAAAGCTTGATACAGTGCTACACACGGGCTACCTCCTAATTAAATGCTGTCATTTAAAGACATAAGGGTGAAGTTCTTACTCTTGGCATTTAAATAACCTCCCACATCAGTAAATTATAAAGCTCTTTTTGAAGCAAGTGGTTGCCTGTCGGTGCCCTGTTGTGTGACCCTGTGTAAGACAGACAAACTTTGAGCAAATTGAAGTGGCAAGGGTGAAAACCGTGACAATACCAGTCTGTGTAAGAACACACATCAGCCTTATACCAGAGATTTCTTTGGCCTTGTCAGCTACAAGGAGAAGGACATGTACATCTTAATGAGATATTCAGCATACAGTGCAGTGCTAAAGCACCAGCAAATGACAACAAGCTTTGCTAAAACTTACAATGACTTACAAATAAAGAAATATTCGAACACTTTCCAAACTACCATTGCTAACTATCGAGTTCCCATGTGATTTACTGATGCAAAAATTTCAAAATTATTATGATGTTTTACTTCTCATGCATTTTTGGGTTGGTAAAGCATTTCTTTGTCATTATCGGGCAGTCGCACAAATTATCCTTCAATTTTGTAACTATGCCAGGTATTAAGCGTAACGGAGGTTACCGTGAGAAGTTGGGATTATCCAAAACAAAGTCTCAAGCACCGAGACAGATCTCTGGCAAGAGGATGACTATTTGAAGTCTGAGAGAGACACCCTGTCTATATGGAAATAGAGTTTCTGCAGTTGAGTTACCTGTATGGAATGAGTCCATATCACACCTATCTAATTTACTGTTTCCTGGAGGGAAAAAAGCCGTAATCTCCTGGAGGACAAAATTAAAAGGCAATATGCCTGATCTTGCAAAGTACTAATCAGCTTCGTTTCCCTTTAAATCAGTGAGATTGTCAGGGGCAGCCAACAATTTGTGACAGTTGCAAGAATGTGGCTTTTAAGTTCCTGCTTTGAAATGCTGCGTGCAGTAACTGTAGGGTTTTGTTTCTTTATGTTTTGCAGCTCTGCCTTTTTAACCAAATATGCAATTGTTGGACCACACACGGGCCAAAAGCTTATCAGTGCTTTCAGCAATCCGATTTTACTGGAGCTTTGGGGTGAGGATCTCAAACCGTCCTCCTTGATCTGCTCCAGGAGTGGGACTGGGCTGCCAAGGCTCGCATGAGCAGTCTTCACAGACAACATTCCTGAGCAAAGGCTGAAGACCAGCAGCTTTTTCAATAGAAAGGCATCTGCCATAGCTCTGCAAAAAGCCCATGCCTTTTAGTAAATACTCAAAACAAAACCTGGAGCTGATCTTTGAAGCTTTTATAATAGCTCCAATCAGAAAAATAGTATCACCGACACCACGTAGGCTAGTGTGAAAATAGATTTATAACCTTTTATTTTATTTCTGTGCTTTGTCACTCCTCATTTACTGCAGCAGGCAAGGAAATTCCAATTAAATTAAAAGTACTGAGAACAGTTATTATGTTCAGTCTTGCCAATTACTGGATTGTACCTACATCGCTTTGATTCTTCAGTCTGTCAGTCAAGACAGCTTGATGTCTACATTATACCTTCTGCTTATTAGTAGCTTGCGAGTGATTGAAAAGTCCAATTGCAAAGCACTAGATGTTCCCTCCCTGTGTCTCTGCACTGTGGAAGGCAGCAGCAGACAAAAAGTAGAAATGAAAAAGCCTATGAATGGCATAGGTAAAAGAAAAGTTAGCAATGTGGCATAATGCCATATCCCATCCGCTGTACGACTTCCCTATCACAGAAAAAGATGTGATGGAGAATGTGTGCCTTCCCAGTGCTCTCAGAAATACCTGAAGAAAACTAATAACATGTTCCTGGAGAAGGCAGAGTGGCACAAATGTCACTTTCATTTTACAGATGGTCATTTTCACATTTTTACTCTGTTGGCTGGGGTGAAAAAAAGGAAGGTTTATATTTCACCTTTTTATCTGCAGCTGAACATTCAATAAAATGTGAAGTCCAAGGCAAATGCATGGCTTTTACACAGTAAATAGATTTTAATAGCTCACATTCAGGACAGCAGAAAAATACCATCTTCAGAAATACTGTATCTCTGCGTTCCTCTCTTTTTCTTCTTTCCCCTTCTCCTCTTTTTGTCTCTCTCTCTCTCTCTCTCTCTCTCTCCCCCTACTCTCCAGTTCCTCTTCTATCTTCATGTTTTGCTGCCATTTCTTCACTGATTCTGACTAATAACACGGATGAAATACTGCTGAGCCTCAACTCAAAACTCAACATTCTGCTTGTGTGCAAGTCGTCTCCACTACCTGTAGCAGCAGATCCACTGGGTATAAAATATCCTATTACGGTTTCCCTGGCAGATAAAGTAGAAAATTAATTGTGGATCAAAAGGTTGTCTTTAGGACTCACTGCTTGGTAAAGTAATCGGTACACTTGTTTAATGAGAAAAGGTGCCCACAGGTAATTTTTTATTTCAGCGTGAGTTTTGGAAGCTCTCGGTTCCTCCCATATGGATTTGCAAAAAGGAGAAAAGTGGTAAACTAACCCCCAGTTGAGAATAAAAAAAGATCAGTCTGCCCAGTAAAGAAAAGAGGGCAAAAATAAGAAATTAGCAAGCTAATGGTAAAAAACTGAAGTGACAAGAACAGTCAGAGAAATAACTTTGAAGACAAAACTTCTGAAGCTGAGGAAATGTCGTAACGTAAAAGTCAAAGCCTGGACCAGAAAGAAACAGCAAGAATATTTACAGCTCAATGTGCTAACAGTCTCAATCCCAGCTAATTTAAGAACGATTCATAGCAGTTGGATAAAGCAGAGCTCTTTCAGATGGATGTGAGCAATGGACAAGAAATGTTGATTAGATCACTTTCTGGCTTAATATGCAGCCATTCTGCTGATATTAAGAGCAGTAAGAAGAGAGGTTGTCAGCACTTACAAGCTCACAGGAGACATATCTAGAATGAGACACAGTCAGCATAAAGGTGTAAAGGGCAATAGATTTATTTCTCATTTTCCCATTCCCTGAGGACTGTTGCAACATACAGAGAAAATTACCAGGAGTTTGAAAAAAGAGAAATAGTTACAGCTCTTCCATTCAAAGGAAATCCTAAAGGATTGCATAGTTGTTCAGAAATAACATTTTTCCAGAGAACTTTTTCCCCCCTGTAATCTTGAACATGTTCCATCTAACTGCTACGGGAAACAGAGGCTGATGGATGGCACAGAGGGTAGGATAACTTCTGATCTTGCTCATTGCTTTTGATCAGACTTGAAAAATTACCAAAAATATCCCAACCAAAGCCCCCAAACAAAAGATATTTGGGGCGTAGTAGGTCAAATCTATAGGGAATTTTGTTGGTCCAGAGCAACCTTAATGCAGAACACTTTGTCACTTTTTGCTTTAAGAATATTTAGGAATATCACTTTGCTCACAGAGGAGTGAAATGGGGGCATAAATAGGTGGATTGAGGATTTCTTTGTTACCTTAACTATATATTAATTGTCTAAAACTGGGACATGTGGATTAAAAATATTGCAAGCACAGCCAAGATTGAAATGTTACTGAAAGCAACGGCAGCTGTCATGTTGTCAGTGAGAAGTGTGGGCCTGAGCTGGAATATTAAGTCTGTACCAGTCCAAACTGTGAGAATTTTGCTAGATTCCTAAAATTAACAGGAGCAGTAAGAAAAGGGAGACAATGTAAAGCTAGCTGGCAGACATTAATAACTTACCCACGCAGGAGGTTCCATCATTAGGTACAAACGTTTGTTGACCATTGCTGGATTTGAAACCAGGCAGGCACATACAGAAATAACTTCCCACCGTGTTTGTGCAGTTGGCATGCTCTCCACAAGGCTGAGTAGCATTTTCACATTCGTTATCATCTGTTGAGACATAAATTACGGAGAAATATATTTGCGTTTGCCAATTGAAGAAAACAGTAAAGGAAAAAAGCTGAATTTGGCATCTGGTGTTTTATTTATCTAAGTTTTGCAATGCTGTGCTAGCACTCTTGGTGTTTGTCTGTGCAGTTTTCCCATTGCTGAGGATGTAACCAGGTGTTCAGCAGCACTCTTCTGCCCTCAGCCAGTATGAGCCAACATAAAAACCAGTGGCTATTGAAGTGAAGGGTTTAATCCGGTGTTTGCTTAGAAGAACGGATTGAGACAAGTACATGTTCTGCCATGGGTGTATTTGATAACACGTTTTGCTACCCAAAAATCTCCGGGTAGAGAACCATCCTGAGGATGCATCTGGGAATTTAGATTCATAGAAAGCCAAGCTCAAAAGGGTATCAAGAAGTCACCCACTTCGTTCCCTAACACCAAGGCAGGATCAGTGTAGCTAAACTGACACGGTTTTTTTCTGGCCTGTTGTTGAAGACCTTCGGTGGTATTTCTCAGAAGTCCCAGACAATAAACTTAGAGAGCTTCTTCTACTGACTGACCAGAGTCTCCAAGTGTGTTGTTTTTAATTACTCATCCCAAAGATCTTCACAAACAGATGAACAAGATTCATGGCTTTGTCTTTACCTCTCAGCAATTGCTCTGCAAGTCATCATTTCTGTACCTTGAAATTCACATGACCTATCTTACAGAGCTAAATCCCATGCCTCCAATCATAGATGACAAAAGAACTACATGCACAAGTTTTACGGCTATTTCATCTCTGCAGAGCCTCGTGTGCTATCATCGTGAGCATGGGGATCCAGGTAGCCGGATCAAATAAAAGGTCAAAGGAAATCAAACTCATGCTTTGAACTTCACAGCTGATCTTCTGCAAGGACTCAGTAAAACTGTTTCCTCTCCAGAATTTTCCAAAGCCCCCGTTGTCTATTCAATAGTTTTCAGACCAAACTTGAGAAAAAATTTCAAAAGGTTCCTTATCCAGACACATTTCTTACCAAACTGACAGTAACACTCACTATACTGGTAATTCCACGTTCCCCAAAAGCCCATTCCTCCCAAAGCACCCCAAAAGTCTGGAACAAACAAATCAATGAAACTCTCCCAAAGACAACAACACTCTTGAGTGGAGTTCTCTATTTTCTACATTGTGAGAAAGGAAAACAGTTAAAGGCTTCCTGAAGTCTGCTGGGATTTTGTTCCTGTTCTCAAGTAAAAGGTACTCAAAACATGATGAATGACAGGAAAGAACTCTAACAGGGAGAGAAATAACAATTTATTGCAGAAGAGGAACGATTAAGGGGCATGACAGGGAGAAGAAATATGATTTCAGAAAAGATGCCCAAGGATGAGTTTCAGAAAGGTGCTTCTGCTTTCCTGATAGTCAGTGTTCTCATAAGGTATTTACAGAGATAGGGTACAGATTAGTAAAGCGTCATGTAAGCTAGCGCAGTGGCAAGATTAAAGTACATCAAGAGCTGTAAAGCACTGCAGGAATACATTTCTGCAGTGTAACTTGGCCACAACCCCCAGCATAACCCTGGTACAGGACATTCTTCAGATCTGAAGGCTGACGTGATTTTGAGTGTTACTGAGCTGACTTTCAGATGCAAATATCCATTCGGAACTGCAGCTTTCCTCAGGGGAAATTGGGTCAACAGTATCAAGTGGATTATGCTCATTATAACTAAAATTGAATGTAATTTAATGAGGAATCCAAGTACAAAAGCACTTTGCCAACACACGTCAACAATATTTATTCTAGAGCTTTGGTATTCATGAGAATACAGCAGAGCAGGTGTATGATTTGGATCTCAAAGAATGCCAAAGTAAAACCAAATTAGTTTAAGTGGAATTATGATAAGGAGGGGAAAAAAAAAAAAAAAAAAGTAGCATTGATCCAAGTTCAAAAGCAAAGCATAAGAATATGAAAAGTCCAGTTTGTCACGTGGCTTTGCGGAGACCAGGTCCCAAAACACTTTACACATCTTGGTAACAAGGTCCACTTTGAATATCATTTGTGTGTGTCTGTCTGGTTCTTCTGCAACGCCAGTTTCCTCTGCACCCTGGCATTTCATGTCAAAAACAAAAAAAGGGGACTACCCTATTTTAGCTGTAGTCTTGGGAAAGCGTTACGAGATCTTAGAAAACAAAACGTGTTGACATTGGAAAGTTCATGGGATGGTAGTCATGGAAGATGAGAATTAGGACACCAGTGAGCACAGAACTTCAAAGCACAGGAATAACAGAGCTAAGGAGAGAAAAGCTACAGGCAAGATACACAAACTTATCTTCTGGATTTGTTTTCTAGGGCCTTGACTACAGTCCTCAAAATCCAGCAATGCGACCTTTTTCAGGTGGTCTAAACAGTTTAAAATGTCATCAATAAATTCTTTAAAATGATGCCCAATTAACTTTACTGGATTATTGATGGTTTTCCTCGATATTTAAGATGTCTGTAAGGGGTTTAATGGTGACTATATTGCCTTGGGAGGCTTGCCCATTGAGAGTCCCTTTCAGATAATTTAAGAAACCTTTAGAGCATCGAAGAAGAACAGCAGTAACCTACATTGCAAATACAAGAATGAATATTTTTAAAGAGTTAAATTCATAAGGAACTTTCTTTTCACTATTCCCCTGGTCTAATGCAATACTGAGCAAGCCTGTGCTGGGGGATAATTTACTGGACCACATCCTGCTTCCATTGAAATTAATGCCATAAAAGTCACTGACGTCAGTGGGCCCAGGTTGGTGCTCGCTATGGAAAACTACTGGGTTAATGAGAAAGGCAAGTGAGAAAAATGTTTTCAAGCCAAAAAAGAGGAGTTTCATACACAGTTGGACTAAATGCATTTAATCTGCCTAATTTCACACAAAAGATTTTACAACAGCGACAATGATGGTGAAAATATTTTGTAGTTCTTTAACAACTTGATTTTTTTCTTCAGCCAAGAGCTCAACGTAAAGCCCAGGGGCTTACAGACATTTTCCAAATTTACACAATTTACAGTATGCTTGGATTTGTGATTTAAAGGACATCAGAGGAAAACAAAACAAAACAAAACAAAACAAAACACCAACATGATTTCTTTTTTTCCCCCCACCAGTACTTGATGAAAAACTTCAGGTCTTTTGGAGACAATATTGGCCAAATGACAAGGTTAATTATTGGGGTGAAATGATAATTCTCCATTAAAGTCCATTTGATCCACAAAGCAGAGCCTGAAAGAGCTGAACTGTCTTGAGAAATGACAGCTGGGGGGGTGGGAAGCAGGTTTTACTGGGTTTTTTGGGGGGGGATGTTTTATTGTTTGGGGCTTTTTTTAGGTTGGTTGGTTTAAATGTTTTGTTGGTTTGGGTGGTTGGTTTTTTTTTTGTGTGGTATTTTTGTTTGGTTGGTTTGGTCTTGGTTTTTTGTTTGTTTGGTTTTCGGGTTTTTGTTTGCTTGTTTGTTTTTACATGACAGTTCTAAGATATTTGGATCACTCTAAAAATCTCATCATTAAAAGTCACCACGTAAGGAAGGTTACCAATCATTTCCTACAAAATTTGTGTTAAATAAGGCAAAGATAGGTGGATACAGGAATGTGTATGCACATCTACCTGAATATTGGTAGGATACTTACATGATACGGGTGTAAAACAAAACCAATTCCCCATTTTCACCTTAAAAATTAATTGAAATTTTGATTAGATAGAATCAGGTACTAGCTGCACGTACTCCTACCTCTACTAGTCTCAGAAATGCATAAAGATCTTCAAGAGCAAAGAACCTGAAAAGCTGATATACCCCTTTCAAACTCCATTTTGAATTGAGGATGCTAGTTCTGTAGTAAAATTGCTTGTGTGCATAATATCAGGTCACCACTGGTTTAGGACTGAGTAGCCCCTCTACGAAGCTTGGGCATTGATTGAAGTCTTCCACTGTCGCAGAGGGCTATAAATTTGATCTGGTGTTTGAGCAATCATTCTTTAACATCGGGTAACATTATTCGTTAAGTAAAATGTCTATGCATTTTGATTAGCATTGATAGAACACCTTCTTGTATGAACACTATCCAATTCTCTTTGAAACTTTAAAACACATCAATACAAAAGGATGACCGACTGGTAGATTTTAGGGCCACCATGCAGCTGGAAGCTAGAAGAATCCAGTAAGATTTTAGGAAAAAAGGATAGAGGAAATTTCCTTTATCATATTCCCTATCCCTTTCTAAAGTGCAAGTTTAACCATCACATATCCTGTTTTAATACCAGGTGCTTCTACAGTTAGAGCTTAGAATAAGAAAATGACAGGGCAACTACAGCTACAAAGTGATGTAATCTGTTAATATCACGACAAGAGCGAGAAAATGCTTTGAACAATCAAGTTTAGACACAAGATTTGTGTAATGCTGTTTACATACTTTACATGAAATAAGGGGGAAGTCTTCTGGCAGCAGATTTAGCAAAAGAGCTTTGAAAGATTTCCATTGCACTGGACACATCTCCATGATGAGACTTTTTGATGCTATGATGATGTAGAAGATGAAAAGTTAGTTTTGGGGTGAGGCTTGTCATACTGAGTTTTTCTTTTTCCTTTCTGTAAATTTTCAGGTAAACCATTTCTCCCTTCACTTCAAGTAATAAGCAAACACGGTTGAAATCATCCAAGTTCAACAGAATGATTCGTGCATTTTCAGTGCTCAGCAATCCATGCAAAATTAGAAGTGAAACTTTGTATTACAGAATATATTTTAGACTCTCTGGCACTGAATGAAACCATCATCAGTCAGGTCGATGGCCTATGTTAATTGGTAATTAACCTGACTAGAAAACTAGCGATGTTGAACTTGGAGTTTGGTCCAAGTTATAGCCACCTGTGGTGGGGTGGCCCATGGCTGCAGAACTCATCACCTCAGAGTCCACCACACAGAAACCTTGCCCTGGTGCTGCTCAGCCCTTGACTTCCATGCTCCAGGCTCTTCTGCAGAAGAGCTGGAATTCCCAGCCTTAGATCAAAATCTGCCAGTTAGACCTACATCTCCCAAAGCTTTGTACTGGGGCCTTGTTACAGGCAGAGCACTTGAAGCTTTTGTTTCTCTGCTTCTTTGGCAGGGACCACAGTCCTGCCTCCACTCCCTGGATAATCTACTGTGGTCAGGCTCTGACCTGGATAACCAACCAGGTTGGCCAGAGAGGAACAAGGCTTCCCAGGGCAGCAGAAATCTGCCTTTTACAGGTGAAATCTTTTGACACCTTGACATTTCAGAGGAGGATTTTAATGAATTAAGAACTCCTGATCAGAGCTTGAGTTTGATAACCTGAGTTTTCCCAAAGCCTCACCTGAAGAAGCATAGGCATGGTGGCGTGACTTTTCAGAAGCTTAATGAACACTTGATGTTACGAAGGCCGACAAGCAGCTCATACTGAGGCCATCAGTACTACCATACATTCATATTTTATTCAGTGCACTTCCCAGATGACACAAAAAGAAGCAATTACAACCTCAACAATTAATTTTGGCCCCAGTCCATGCCTTTTGAAACCAAGCTTGGAGTCCTCTGGAGCACACCCATCTATCAAAGAACAGCAGTGGCAGCAAAGGGCTGGGGACCAGCATCAGACGCAGCGGTCTGAAAAGTGGACAGCACTAGGTAGGAAGGAAACACAGCCGGAGCTTCTGAGGAATACATTGATTCATTGCATCCGGCTGTTCTCTCTCAACAGCAGCCTCTGCTGCCAAAGCTGCTATGGAGCCCCTGGGGGAAACTAAAACTACCCTTCCCTAGTGTAACCCTCGTGGGAGAACAGTACTTGAAGTGCCTCACTTAACCCCTCAAAAGCAAGGAAATGAAAGGCTTCCTGTAAAACAAATTCCAGTGCTCCTCACCCTGCTGTGCTTAGCTTATCTGGAGGTCCCCGAGCAGTGGGTGATCATACATATATTACTTCTGTGCTGCAGGACTGTGTGTCTAGAGCCATCACAGCCTGAGCTAAGAACGGTGATGCCATTAACAGCCTTGCCTTGCCTTCCCTTCCTTATGATGCCTTTCCATTAATGGTAATTTAACACAATTTGTTTACGATTCTCCCAAGATTCAGCATTCGAGTTTGGTCTAAATCAGCATGAAAGAGCAGATGCTTAGAAAAACCACTCGAGACTGCAGAACTGGGCTGGAAATCTCATTTAAATATGAATTGCTTTCATAATGGGCCCGATTCATCTTTGTCCTACATTGGTGCATGGGACCATGCAGTTGCTGTAGGGGAAACCTTGCCGCTGTGAGCTCTGCCTTGATAAAATTTCCTAACTCTCCACCTCCTCCTAACAGCTCTTTGCAATGCCTTCTTGGGATGCTCTAAGAGCTTGCCAGTAGTCTTTGACCACTTGGAAGTTGGTGGCTCTGCAGCTAGCTAGACTCCTAAGAGTCCCAAGTTCAGCACACAAGTATTTCTCAGGCTATGTGTACACACTGTGATGGTTTCGGATCAGCAGCTCTTGCATGCCCAGCTGAATAAAAGGTCTCCATAACAACAAAAAAAAAACCCTAATCCCAGTTTAAGGAACAGGGCAGAACAGTCTAAAAGAAGGAAAGGCATGTTCCTACATCTTCAAAACACACTCAGGTTGAGTTTCAGAGAGTGGACAAGGTTCAGGGAGGTTAATATATTATCTAAACAGCTTCCTTCGTTGCTTGCTGGTATTTTCAGATATTACAAATTAAACATGAAAAGCATTTATTATCGGGTAAGTGCCAGTGATGAAATTGTCATTTGTTTAGCCACACAGAACAACTTGCCTTGTGAAGTATAAAAAAAAAAAAAGAAAAAGAAAAATCTATAATTTATGT
>JAAGNO010009656.1:196686-211676 GCA_033439905.1 Ceryle rudis | reverse complement strand
CTGGAGAAGAGAAGCCTGAGAGGGGATGTGATGAATGGTTACAAATATCTGCAGGGTGGGGATCAAGCAGAAGGGGCCAGGCTCTTGTCAGTGGTGCCCTGGGATAGGATGAGAGGTGATGGTCACAGACTGAAACCCAGGAAATTCCACCTCAACATGAGGAGAAACTTCTTCACAGTGAGAGTGACAGAGCCTGGCCCAGGCTGCCCAGAGAGGCTGTGGAGTCTCCTGCTCTGGAGACTTTTGAGACCCACCTGGCTCTGTTGCTGTGTGGGCTGCCCTGGGTGTTCCTGCTCTGGCAGGGGGGTTAGACTCAATGATCTCCAGAGGTCCCTTCCAACCCCCACCATTCTGTCATTCTAAGTGAGGGGTACAATTTACATATTAAGACAACACAAGATAAAGGGGAAAAAAAAAAAAAGGTTGTCATGAAACATTGAATAAAGACATGTAAAAACCAAATGTCTGTGGACTGCCATGCTGGGATCTATCAGAGAGGGGGGCACTGCAGAAACCTTCAGTAGTATTTTTCTAAGTGTTACTCAGCTACAAAGTTTCCCATTGGAAATGCTAAAGACTTGTTTCCTAGGCAAATCACTCAAAAAGAAATGTAGCTTCCCTCCATTTATTGAAATAAACCTCTCAAATTAAATGCTTAAATCTAAGTTCAAGCAAACATAATCAAGATAAACATCTTGATTATCTAATAGACTGAACTTGCAGAACCATTGAGTAGATTTCTACAGCACTTTAAGTATCCCTGAAATTAGGTCATTTATTAGAGAAGTGGAGAAGCACTGCAAGCTTCTATTTTAAAAGCCTTGGACATGAATCTGCTTTAACAAAGAGCAACAGTAAGACTCTTCCTTTATTATTAAGCCAGGAAAACTATTACATCATGTATCAAATGTTTTGTTCATTAAAAAAAAGTTATTGTCTTTTGTCCTCTGCAACCATCCCTGGATGTACCAGCACAGGCAGTTCTATAGGATATCCTTAAGTTTTGCTGCAAAAGTCTCAACTCACTCAAGATACTGAAGATCCCAGAATAGTTTGTTAGGAAGGGTTCTCTGTGCTCCGATTTCCTGCAAACTTTACATTATAGTAAACACCAAACATTTCTTCTGTTTATTCAGTCAAGTGGAGCAGCTATTATGTCTCAAACCTAAATACAGATTATGCATCAGAAAGATAGCATTTAAAACACATTTGTTTTCAAATGGTCAGTCTGTTCAGTGTGGAAATACTGGCTTAAAGTTTAAATTCTTACCACAGCTGCCTTGGCTCCAGATCAGGCACTGTAATGTTCAACCTTCATGATCTCCTCCAGAGACCCGCTGAAAGATCTGGGACAGGGGACAGCTGGAGCCAGGGAAAAGGGCATGTTGGGGATGGGACAGCAGCACACGCTGGTGTAAAAAGGGTTATGCAAAGGCTGATGTTTTACAGAGGGCTGGCTATTGTTCAGAGGGCTTCACCAGGTCTCAAATCTACCCAGGATTTTGAGTAAGGAAAGGACATCTCTTTCCTCTCAACTGTGACATCCACATTACAGCTGTTAAAGACAAGTGGTAGAGTCACTCTGTGAGTTAATGCCCAGGAAAGGAGAAGAAATCGTTTCCAAAGCCAGTCCACTTTCAGGCCATTAAACTGCATGATAATGATGGGTTTCTTGAGGAGCAACAAATTGCTTTAGAACTTCATTGGGTGCTGTTTTAGCCAAAGGCTGCACTGTTGTGTTATGTTTAGACATACCCTACTCCAGCGAGCCTCTGAAGTCTTTAAAGTCTTCTCATCTTTATTGCAGACAGTACTTTGATCTCAATGCCAGGAAAGGTCAGTCCAAGAACTTCAGAATTAGACTTGTTTACATCCAACGTACAATACAAATAAGTGAATGTGGCAAGGACATCCCAGGCAGATTAAATGAGGCTGTGTTTTCCTACTTCTACTTAAAATGTTTGTGGTTTGGTTTTTTTTTGCCAACCATTGTGCAAGCGATGTCATCATCAAATCCCATGAAATTCACTTCTTGAAGCGCTTTCCCCCTCAAAATGTCCCATCAATCATAGCCCAGAAGGGCTCTGTCATAGCATAATTGCAGCTTGGCGGACCAACAAAGAGCATCCAAACGGCCTCAGCTTCCTTATCTCTCCAACGGGCAGGGATGACAGCCGGTTTATTAGCTGAGATATTGTTACCCCCCCATCAGATAAAACTGTGTTTTGTTGCTTTGATGTTTTCTATCACCATAGCAGAGCTGTCTTTTTCAACCACACTTTTAAAGACCTGCTGCAACGGCAGCTTCTGTTCCTTCACAACAAGGCTGCCTACAAACATCTCATGGGAAGAGGGGACTAATTGCACTTCATCAGAAAGAGATGGGAAAAGCAAAGAGTTTCTGCCGCAGTTATTTCCAGTCAAGATGCAACTGTGGGATCATTCCTTTCATCTACATTTGTTTCTTCGAGGGAGAAGAGATGACCAGAAAGTGAATCCCCGTCTGAATGGACAGTCAATTGAGAATCCATCCCAAAATTATTTCAACCATCCCTGTTCTCCTGCCTCCACATACAGTGTCATTAATCTATGGAATTTTTAGTAGATTAAAAAAACCATTTGGGATAACTGCTTATATTTAATGCTTCTCCACAATGACTACAACTATTACAGCACTCAGAAATATGCATCTTACTTCCCCATGCTTGGTTAGATCCCGCAGACTCTGAAAGCTAACAAAAAACCTGTCGTGCAGAGCAATATGCAAAGCCATTTAATTTTCTTTTTAAATTCTTCCTGACAAGAGAGGACTTTTCTTGAATTTCAAACCAGCAAGCCTCTTACCCAAACTCTGAGGGTGGAAAAGTCTGCTTGTTGACACCAGGTTTCTCTCACTGTACTATCACTTGGGCAATAATTATATGAAGTGCTGTAGACACATTTAATAATTCAACATTTGCCAGCTGCTGCTGGATACTTCCCATCTATACTAAGCACAGGGAGGGGCTGTGGCCTCTCCAAAGGACTGCATGACAAATATTGTTCACATATTTTTTGTCAGCGATGCTCTAGCACACTGATTTCGGCTGAGGGATGTTGTTGGGATGATAAGGGGAACTACATAATTAGAAGTCATCAACCCAGCAGGAAAACTCATCTTTGGTGGCTACTCAGCCCCCGATTACAGAGGGCAAAGTAGGCAAGTGCAAACTGTTCTGGCAAACAGAAGCATCTCAGCTGACCTTCATAGTCCTACACATACAATATGCCTCTAGCTAGTCAAGAGGCATTTTCACTGGTGCCAAATCCAACAGCTCTGACATAATGACACCCCCTTCGCATCCCATCTTGAGAATTAGTGAAGAATGATGTAATGATGCTACCTGATTTTGTTGACACATTTTTTTTAAACCCTCCTCACAAGAATTCGATGGATGATAAACTAACAACAAAGAGAATAGAGACTGGCAAATATTACTAGGAAATTCAAGGGCAGAGAAATACTCATTTCATTACCTGTACATATTCCTTCAAACAACAGCTGCTGCCACATCAGACTTAGAGCTCTAACACCTACTGACAGCCTTAGCTTATGTCTGCCTACCTGCTTCACAGGGAAAGTAACTGTGTAATTGTCCCACCTTGCTGTCTGCATTTGAAAACATGGAAGCACTTACCCCTGCCTGCTTTTTTTTCCTCCTCCTCCTCCTCCTCCTGCTGCTGCTCATTGTCACGATGTCTGCCTGTATCCTGGAACAGACTACTAGCTGAGATCTCAGTGCTGTTTCTACTTCCTTCCCTTTTAATAGCTAGTTCAGGAAAGAGGTAGTAAATTGGCATCTGGAGTATTGAGGCCCAGGAAACTATTCAGCTGCAGGTGAAATCCGGCGTGTCAGGTGTGACGAGTTGTGGGATAAAATCAGAAACTTCCACAAAGGAGCTATAAGAATCACAGCACAGTGAGGAAAGGGGCTCTTCAATCAACAGAGTGCTTCTTGGTCACTGACAAAGGGTTATCAATTATCTAATAAGTAAACCTTCAGATAACGAAGTATATTTTAAAAGGAGAAGGGGAGAAACCAGCAACAAGGATTTTGCTTGAGCAGATGTAAAAGTGACACATCTGCCTCCCTCGATACTTGCAAATTGGCACTTCCAATATGTTATGCTTGTTCTCCTGCCAATTGCTGATCTCTTGTCAATTTACTCTCGAACTTGGAAGAAAATTAAATAGTTTGATGATGTATTGGTTTCTTTATATTATCTTTGAAATGGAAAATATGTATTTCAATGATCTTAGAAATGTTTCCCATCTTTTAATTCTTTGTAATTGTAAGATGTTGGGCTTGATCCCCATCTGGAGCATAAGGGCATAACTCCATCTAACTAAATTAAGCTAGGCAGTTCATCATAGCTGGTGATCTTGCCCATAGTTTTTCCACAGATTAACACAGAACATGTCATATACTCATATACTCTGCCCTAGTTTAGTCCTGCTCTGGCAGCAGGGTTGGACTTGATGATCTCCAGAGGTCCCTTCCAACCCCTGACATTCTGTGATTCTGTGATTTAGAAATGTTCAGTGTGAAAGGGGGGTGACTACCCTGTGCTTGAAAATACCTATACTCAAAATACTTCCTAATAGCCTTAAATACCCAAACTGAAATGACGGAACTGTCATCACTGCAAATCACACAAGGAAAGAAAAATGATCCCAGCATTAACTGCATCAGCCACCTGCTCTACAAAGGTTGTTAAAATGATGGAAACAGTATGTTGGCTACACCATACA
The DNA here is from genome assembly GCA_033439905.1 of Ceryle rudis. NCBI lineage: Eukaryota > Metazoa > Chordata > Aves > Coraciiformes > Cerylidae > Ceryle > Ceryle rudis. The sequence goes on along the minus strand of JAAGNO010009656.1, from coordinate 206,884 downwards.
TGCAGGTTAAAACCCCCAGCAGGTCGAATATCCCATGCTACAAGTTGCAATTTATATGTCTATAATTTAAACTGTGCTATAATATATACGACATTCATCAAAATGCTGGCTGGAAAAGGCTGGCTACTGAGCGGGGTACTCTAAGTCCTTGCTCTGTGGCTACTTCTTTACTCAAAACCTAACAAAAGGGTTTTGGCATCAAAAGTGGGACTTTGACAAACGCCCGTGTTGTGCTCCCTGATGTGCTTGGGACTGTCTTGACCCTGCCAGAAACAAGCAGCCCAGTCTCTACCTTTCAGCGCTCCCTCAATTCCACTTGGATGGGGTCCTATAAACTTATATATTTCAGCCTGAGTCTTTCAGAGATAGTGTTCAGTGTTTAAACCTAATATGCCAAACACGCCTACGGGAACCTGCACTATGCACAGTGACAGTCACTCTTATTCAAACCCAGGAAAAAGAAAAGGAGAAAGAGAAGGAGGTGGTGGTAATGCCCGCTCCATAAGCAGTGTTTTAGCATGCAGGAGTTTAAAGGCAGTCCTAACCAAACCCTCTGGCCCTTGTCTTGAAAAGCACCCTAATCACCCCGCTGCAGGCAGTACCTGAGCAGAACTGCACCCCATCCCTCCTACTGAAGCTACTCCAGTTGGCAAAAGTAATTCAATCGCCCTGAGCCCACGAGCAAATCTCCCCAGCCCGCGGGTAGCGTCTTCATGCGGGAGTCTTGATGTCAAGTTCCTGCCCTGGGGATACCTCATGTATTTTATCCCACAATTGTTTACAGCAAAATAATCTGTCAGATAAATGAATGGAAAGAGGCTCATTTTCAGAGCCGCTGCCACTATGGATGGCCAATATAGATGAAAGTGTTTACATTCAGGCACTCTTGACTGAAAACAATGGCTTCCCTCTCCTTATGCTAAGTTTACCCATCTGTAAAGCAGACACATTACAGTTTTCCTAACTCAGAGAAATGGGATAATACAACTTTGGCAAAAGAAAGGCTCCATCACATTGCTTTACTAGACATAAAAAAGGTAATATGAATATATGATTTTAAATCAACATTAAGATAGTGTAGACTCCGGGACATTTCTGATATTGCTTTGGGTGGATAATGTAATTCATTTTCTAACAGGTCTCTTGCTGTGCTTGATATTCCACAGAGCCAGCCTGCGTTACAAGATGTACATAGCTAATCTGCTGAGAAAAGAAATCATAAACAACACTTTATCCTGCATTATTTTATTCATGAGAGCATTGTTCCAATCGGTGCGAGCCTGAAGTATGGGTTGGATCCTGAGATCATACAGCCATGCTGACATACTCCAACTTAGTCTGCTTTAAACAATCTTTAATTCCAGAGGAGGAAGGTGGTGCAAAATCTTTAAGGCTGTCATATCTGGTTTAAAACTTCCCTTTTATTTTTTCCTTTTTTTCTTTCTTCTTTTGTCTTTGCATAGTAGTATAAGGAAAAATATCATCATGCCATTAGCCATACTTCCCTGAGTAGTCTCAGTAGGGTATTAGCTGCATTAGCAGTTAGTTTCCAGGGGTGGAAGTGACAGCATCTGCCTCTCTGATTGTCCCCAGCATGGGAAGCTTGACTTTCGGGAGCTCCCAGAGCAAACAGCACTATAAGAAACGGGAATCTCTTGAGAAAGTTTAGGGTGTTGTTTTTGTTTTTAGTTGTTTGTTGGTGTTTGGTTTTTTTTGTTTTTATTCCAGGAGCTGAAATTTTTGTAATAGGTACCAAGTGTCCACACATTCCTTACCAGTCAGTCATCACATATTTTCAGTAGCATTGTTTTCACAAGATAATCCTTAGTGATATACAAAATGGACCCTGTTATCTCTTTGATGAATGCATTTTAAAAGTCCAAGGATAAGCGTGGGTGAGAGACACAAAGAAGACAGTGAAGATTTGCAGAGAAGTGACAAGAGCTGGCAGTGAGGAAACCCAGTTTCTTTGGAAGTGGTTTCTCAGGGGTCATCTCCCAGTATAATTTAACCGTCCAAATCCACACTTGTGCAGCGTGTAAAAACTAGTACTAAAACTTCATGAGACACCATCCCTACAAATTATTTTCAGGATGTGGATCCTAAGGTCATACAGACATTGACCAGAAATCTTGCTAGATCAGATGCTGAGAGCTGTCTCCTATGACAGTTCTGGATTGTAAGCCATTGTTAAACGTCTGCTTGTCACAGATTCATTCTGCACGTGCTTGAAACTGAACCATGTCACATAGTTGGCAGGAAATGTAATCCCTCCACAAACAGGATTTGATCCTTGGTGCACCATTCTCGGGCAAGAATAGCTCTTGGTAAAGCCACTGTGAGGTCTATCCATGTATTTCCATTTTGAGTAAGTAATAAGCCCCAAACACGAGGTTCTGAGAGCAAAAGCTTCTGTCCCCAGTAATCCACAAGGCCCAGGTGTCATGAGATGGGCTACAGATACAAACTGCACAGTGCACAAACATGATGCCTACATCTGAATTCAGACAGATAAACTGGATTACTTCTGAAATTGTTTTCCAAAGCCCCAAGTGGCCTGTGATGCAAAGAGCGGCACAAGAATTACTAGGAAAGACAGCCAAGTGTGGCTCCTGCTGTGAACAGCACCAGACAAAATCACTGAACAAGTGACAGCTTAGGGACCCTTCCCTAGAGCAGACAGCTCCAGAATGCCCCTATCAAATCTACTCCCACGTCTGACACTCTCTCTGATTTACCCTGCTGCTTTCTTCTGTTCGGACCATCATGGAAGTCCTCCCCCTCGTAACAGCCATGCCACCCCCTTCTATCCTTTCTCTCTGGCTGTATCACCTTGATTGGGCTGCCCAGAGAGGTGGTGGAGGCCCCCATCCCTGGAGTCACTCAAGGTCAGGCTTGATGGGACTCTGAGCAACCTGCCTTAGGTAGAGATGTCCCTCCTTGTGTAGGGAGGTTGGACCAGATGACCTCCAGAGGTCCTTTCCAGCCTAAAACATTCAATGATTGTACGATCAGAGCCAGTCCACCTCTCTGCCATACCCCGTGCTGTGGCAGTACTCCCCACGTGGGACACCCCGTTGCTGAAGGGTGGGACATGCTGCCCCCTTTGCCTTCAATCCCTAGGTGGGTATCTCAGCAGTTTCTTGAAGCCTTCCAAAGAGAATAGAGGGAGAGAGAACCTGTGGTTATCTTTCTAGTATGATCGCTCTCCCTCTCTTCTAAAATACCAGAATAAACATTATGAGTGTAAACATCATCTGGAAAAAAAACAGGGGAACCACGACCAGTAAATAGTTTGTATTTTCAAAGAACAGATAATGCCAGACAAATGTAATTGCTTCTTCACCATCTTCTGAGTTAGTGTGAGGAAGGAGCAAAGTGGCTGCAATATATCTGGGCTGCAGTAGAGCATTTGATACAGTGGCTTACAGAATCTTATTAGGAAAATAATTTATAATGTCTTGGATAAGAGTGTTGTCGTGTGGATTGAAAACTGGCTGAAGGAATATAAACAAAGGATAATGAGTCATGACAAACAGCACTGTGCTGAGCTGTGAAGAGGTATCCAGTTGGGTTGCCACAGGAGTTGGTGTTAAGCCCGGTTTTATTTTACATATTTATTAATGCTCTGGAAAAAGAGATAAACAGCCTGAGAATTAAATTCACAGATGATATTAAATTACTAGAAATTGTTGACACCAATCAGGACAGAGATATTACGTAGAGGGAAAGCAGAGAGGATGGGAATGCGAAGAGTCAGTGACCAGATTTGCCTATACAACTATAGGAGGGAGGGTCTTATGTCCCAACTGATAATAATGGGAGCTCACTGGTAGACCAGACAAAAGCAGTTTACATCTTATCTGTCAAAGGCTGGAAAAGAGAAATAACAACAAAACCACCTAGGACATCATTAAGAATTGTAACATTTCCTTAAAAGATCCCAGAACAGGCTTCATTCCCATTTCTTAGTCTCAATAAATGTCAATGTTTGGGACTTTGTAGGGGTTTGTCTGATTGCATGCTATAGAGCAGTATGTAGCAATGTAGTACATAGTCACCTGTCTTCACATCACTAGATCATGTTGTTTTTCTGAGGAGAAATCAGTGGTAAAAATCTTGCCATTCTCTTTGTATACCTTGTTTACTTACACTATTAACATGAAGAGAACAGAAGCAGTAAAAACTGACACAGAGGTAATAAGCTCTTTCAGGTGTTTCACTCTCCACGAGCAACTCAGCCCCCCCAAACTGGCTGCCTAATAGAACCCACATTACAGAATGAAAATAAAGACTTTTTTTTTTTTTTCAAGCATTGTGATCTGGGTGCTATGGAAAAACCTGTTGAAGTATTCCACTGTCCTCATCTATTTTAGTGAAACTATGTGCAGAGGGCTTAACTATAGCATATTTTTATTGATTTATTACCCATTTATATGAGTAATTGGATATGGATCTAAACTTTGAGTATTAGAATTTTGCATCTTTTAAGTAGATTAAAAGAATTCAAATCATTTCAGTGTCTTTTAAACGTACGTAGACAGTAAGGTCTGTATATGTATTTATAAAGAATCTTTCCCTACTACTTTATAGCTCAAGGAGTAGAAAAAATCTAAATAGGCTGTAAATCTAACCAGACTCTTCAAATAAAATTTTGCCTCTTAAGATACTGTATTACTCAAAAAGAAGCCAAGCAAAATAGATAGGAAGATCTCACATCAAAATGCTTCTGAATACTTGCAGCAAACAAAACATTCCACAAGACCTGCAACTGTGGAGCGCTGGCCTCCTACCATTTTTTGTCTTGAGTTTGCTTGACTTTGGTGGCTAGGGAAATGCAAACTCAAGGTCAAATTGTTTTCATGGCTCAGTCCAAAGTAACATTACCCTTCCGTGTCGATTCTTCAGAATATGGGAGATTACAGAATAACTTTTCACGTCAGGTTATTTATGTAAAACCTGCAGCTCTTTCAGCTGAGTTCAAAAGGTGCTGAGGATGATCACACTTCAATATCACTTCCACAGAAAACCTTACCACACTAGCTAAGATAAAGCCACCCATTAAAGATTTCATTAGTCCCTACTTTCCTTTTGGCTAGTAGATTGCTACGGAAAACTGGAGAATAATCAACCTGAGAGGGTGTAAGCAATGCACACGAAGGTGCCTTCAGGTTGCTTCAGGTTATGACAGAGGACGACTTCGGCAAAGGAGTGAAAACCATGCCTGGCTCCAAGCGCAGACCCCGAATGCTTGAGGATCTCATTTGAGATGCAGCATGGCACAGAGCAGATTCCGTCACTGACTGCTGTAAGACATGAAATAAATCACTGCCAGGGGTGACTATTTTTTCATGTAAGTGTCCCCAAAGAGGCTACTAAGGGAGCGAGGTTAAAAATTTCCAGGAGGAGTTTAGTTGTAATAATATCCAGGTAAACATAAATTTTGGATTTGTAGAATGCGTGACATAAAACAGCAGTGTGTGGAAGCTTTACTTTTTAAGGGAGTGTTACATCTCATAAAACTCTTAGGACTGGCAAGGGAAAAATCCCTGGGCCTGAATCTCATTTGATGAAAACTGGTGTGGTTACTTTGAATTTAGAGAGCACCTTTCAAAGCTGATAAGAAGTCGTTTAAATGGTTTCTCGTATATTATAATTTTATCATTTGTCTCAAGAACTGAATATATCTTTTCTGTGGAATATTTGCAGACACTTTTCCTTTCACCAAAATTTGCAGAGAAGTGAAACCCAAATTTGCCTAGAAAACTTCTATTGAGCTTGTTTCTGGAAGCAATCCAGCAGCACCTTTGTATCTGCACAGCATTGTGATTATCTCACAAAGTCACAATACTTTAATTCTGAACTATACTATTTTCCATAGAGGCAATATCCTCAGTGCTAGTCTGAATGCTCTGAATGTTAAGTGTCTGGCTCTGGCTGGCTTCTCTACATTTTCTGTCCGTGAACACGTAGCACATGGCTCTTGATTACTACTTTTAAATTGATCTGTGTCTGCTATGAAAATATATTGCTTCATAAAAGTCTTTCAGAGTATCAGCTTCCAAATTAATGATTCTTCTCTCAAGCTCCGACTTTGAGAGCTTACAGTACAGGATCGTGCAGTCCAGCTACTTGAATCAAATTGAAATCCATCCATCTGCAATTCAGATCCAAATTCTTTCAGTGCCGTTGGCTCATCTCGAGGTAAAGAGCAGCTGTTGTCCTGTTAAAGTGACTGTAAATAATTCTAACTTCAAGCTTCAAGAGTGAAATTCACCCTGCTTCACTGGGGACCGCTTAATCCCCAGGATGTTTCTGGGTTTGGTCTTCAGCTGCTGGGAGCTGCATAATTCTGCCGCAATCAATGGAGCCCTGCTGCTTTCCACCAGGGTCACTCCACTGAGCCAGGAATCCTGACTCGTTATGCTAATTGTCCAGGGCGCTTGCACCCATATACTCCAGGGGAGGAGGTGAAAAAGGCTAAGGCTTCTTTCTCATGCTGCGACCACCTCCCATTTTTCATCCCCAAGGAGCCTGTCACTGTGCTTTTTGGGGGGACTGCATGCCTTCTGTAACACAAACATCACCACGCCAGGGAAAAACTTGTTCACAGCACAGATCCAACAAAGTTGTCTAAAGGAAGAATTTTCCACTGAGAAGAGATGGGCTCTAACCAAGAAGGAAGGTACTTGCTGTTAATGCAACTAGATCAGAATAGCAGATGAATCATGATGTGATAGTGCTCTTTGAAAGGATGTTTTGAACAGATCTGTCAGCGAGTATTTTAATAGCAAGTCTTCAATTTCTGCTTTATGGGGTTTTTAACAATCAAGAAGAAAACATAAGTAACAAGGAGGGATTTAGGAATTGTTTAGCGTTTGGCTGTTCAGAGAAAGAGAAAGAGCCCTCCACATGCATTGCAGCTAATGAAAATTGCCATTATGGGTTTTTTTCCCTCCATTTGCGGATGTTAAACACTGTAATAATGCACAGTCCTTATGATTTGCTAAATCTTCTCAATAAGGAGGATATTATCTACTTATTTAATTACCGAATCTCCAACGGCAAGGAGCTGCTACCACCAGCAGCTCCAGCTCATTCACATAGCTCCCCTCCTTAATTGAAGGGTCTTTGCAGTTAAAAATAAAGTAATAAACCAGTCAAAAGCCCCAAATGCCAACAGATGACAGGAAAAAAAGCACTTTGGGGACAGATTTTCAATTGCTCAGCACCCACAACTGGGATTATTCTTTTGAAACAACTCAGTCCTCCTTTAGGCACCTAGGATAGAGCCAGAGAGTTGAAAAGTGCTCCACATACATTACTTGGGAAAATCCACCCCTTACCGTGGCTTTGTGTCCTAAAGCCATTGTTGGCTTGCAAAAGTCAAACATAAGTCACCTTCCCTGTCAGAGGAAAGTCATCAACATCACCTCTTCTGCAGGAGACCAGAGTAAAATACGTTACTTTACTCATCTGTGCTCTTGCCACTGCTTTACTGCAACAGGAACAGAGGCGTCGGGTCTATCAAGAGACTATTTTTACCAGACTGTCAGTGAAAGCAGCAATAGCCCTGCTCTTGGATTTCTGTTGCAGCACTCAAAACCAGATGTCCAGAGCCCTTACGAGTTTGAATATCAGGCTCAAACTTGAATGCTGCTGCCTGCGCGGCATTCCTTGAGGGTAACGTGCCATTGTCAGGTTAAAAGTTTTCTGAATGCTCATCAGCCTAAGGGCTGAACTTGAGCAATAATTCAAGAGCACTTTACAGCTAATAAAAGCCACAATGGCTTTCTCTGAGAGCAGTGAATACAGCCCAGAGGCCTTTTAGCACATCCCTCCCCTCCAACAAGAAGCATCTGGCCGTATTACCATAGTACCTGTTTATTCAAGAGGTTGTACAAAAAAGTTCAGTTCAGAGTTGTTTTCCTCGCAGCCCACAGCTGTGTAAATATTATACCAGCCTCTCCTTTGACATCCCTCTAAGCCTCGGACCTCACGTGCAAAATGATACAAATGGTGCTCAACACTTCTGCAGCCCACTACTCTGTCCAAACACACTGAGGACCGCCTGTCTTCTCCTGGGAGAGCAGTGGTGCTGGCTGATGCACTCCTGAAGCAACCTCATTTTCTAAAAGCGGCTTTATTAAGATTTTTCTATGTTTTAACCATGGACTAGAGTACGATGAAAGCTTCGTGGAATCAATGTAGCAAGGTTTGCGTGGCAACCCTAAAAAAAAGCAGCCCAACCGCATCTCTGCTTCGTTTACGACGGCCGCCCCACATAGCTTCTATTTGGACTGGCCTAGATGAAAAGCTGGGTTAAGTTTTAGAAACTTCACCACATCTCTGCTTTCAAGTCTTTCACTTCTGAAGGCTATTTGCCTTTCCCAGTTTCTCCGTGATAGTTAAAGAGATGAAATCCTTTCTGGTTGCACCAGATATCCTTTCCACAATGGGACAGAAATATCAGTAAGTTTTGTATTGCACAGTGGGTCATATTTATGAATTGATGCAGGCTTCGTCAGAGGTCTAAATAATGAAACATTTTGGATGGGTACAAGGGGCCCACGCCTGATCATCTGAGCACCTCCAGCTTCCGCTGCTCTCCCATCTGAACTCCTCACAGGCTGATTTTGAAAAGGTAGAGCTTCCTCAGGATCAATGCTACCCACTGAAATGATTTATTCAAGACAAAAAGAAAGGCAAAGCCTCCAGTGTAATACAGTTTTCCACCTGTTCCTTTCCCATCACCACAAAGAACTGATGCAAGACTCAGAGCTCTTATTTAGGCTCGCAGAACTTCTCTTTCAGTCCACGCCAACATCCCAAAGAAGAGTTCCTGTGCCATCTTTTTAGGGCCTCTGATGCTACAGAGGTCAGTGATGAAGACCTTCATGTAACGCAGAGGTTGCTGCTGCAGTGAGTCCCTGCCCCCCGTGACACTCCTGACACAAGCTGTGAGCCAGGGCCGTGCTGTCTCAGCCCAGCTGACCTTTGGGGATACCCTAAACACATTAGAGTATTAGAAGGCCAGTGAGGATCACTATCCCGTCTCCCAGCCCGGGACTGAACAGGAGAAGGTAGGGCTAGAGCTGTGGGAATGGATCTGCAGCTCCTCTGTGCCGATGGGGCAGGAGAGAAGCAGTGGTCTTCTGGTGAGGGATGAATTCACCTTTTCTCTCAGTCTTCATTTGGCAAATTTCTGGGGATGAACACTGCAATACCTTGACCTAATTCCACATTCTTTAAAACTGAGTTTCAGACCTTTTGCAACAGATAAATATGAAATAGATAAACATGCAAGTCACCACCTATGCTTATATTCTCCCTCACTGTAACTTATGTAGATTGCCGCCTATGTGCAGAGCTTTCATTACAGATAAAACATAAAAGCCAATGCATATCCTGAAGAGCTGTTTTTCTTTATTGCAACACCATTACGTGAAGCCTCTCATAAACGAAGATTGGATTTGGCTGGTTTTGAACAAATAACCATTTATTGTCAGGGCTTTTCAGGGGCTTTCATTTTCCTTTTTGAAAAACACGATCCTCTGCCAACCTAACAAATGTGTAGCATTAAGCAACAGGCAAAATAATGGGACACCCTGCCACACTAGTTTATAGACCACCGTAGACTGTCACAGTTGTACAGGTCTAAGCTAAGACAGAAACCCAGTTAAATAAAGCAGACATTAAATCAAAGACCCACCAACAGAGTTCCTCAGGGCATAACAGCTACTCCTAAAAGCTACAGCTGGTCTTTCAAGCAGAAGGATGCTCAGGAATCACAGTCCAAGGGCACAGCCACTACAACAGCATGCGGGAGAGAACAAGAGTGCCTTTTCCTTGGATCACAGAACCACAGAGCGTCAGGGGTTGGAAGGGACATTAAAAGATCATCGAGTCCAACCACCCTGACAGAGCAGGGTCACCTAGAGCAGGTCACACAGGAAAGCATTGTCCAGGTGGGTTTGGAAAGTTTCCAGAGAAGGAGACTCCACACCCTCCCTGGGCAGCCTGTTCCAGCTCTGTCACCCTCACCATGAAAAAGTTTCTCCTTCTCTTTCCATGGACCCTCCCATGTCTCAGCTTGCACCCCTTGCCCCTTGTCCTGTCATTGGACATCACTGAGCAGAGCCTGGCTCCATCCTCCTGACACTCACCCTTTACATGTTTATAAACACTAAGGAGGGCA